>JAXCEF010000446.1:0-44077 GCA_037178605.1 Colletotrichum euphorbiae | reverse complement strand
ATATAATTAGGGATACTAGCAAACTAGGACGCCTCACCTAATAGAAAGTTTGGAGTACTAGGATTCTAATCCCCTAAGACTATATCTAAATCCACTACGCTAAAACTACCTATAGACTAAGCCTCTAATATAGAAGAAGCTACTAGTTCCTCCTTAGTAACTTCACAACCTTTATAAAATACTATCCTTTTCTGCTTTCTCAAATGATCCAGCTGCGCCATAGACTTATCTAACTCAGCCTGCACAGCACGTAAGGCAGCAGCCTTTTTATATAACACCTCCTCCTCCACTACTTCAGCATCCTCTAAATAAGCCGCCTCATCTAGTAATTAATCAACTAAAGAACAAATCAGCAAAATAATAAATAATAGTATAGTAATAATATATATAAGCGCAAACTGCATTAGCCGCTGTATTGCATGAACGCCCCAAGCGAGTATACTCGCTGCAAACTTCACCTCCGGGGAGAAGCTTATAATACTTCCCTAACAAATAACAATATAAATAAGGTATATTAGCAATAATACCAAACTCAGCAATATGAAGCGCATGATTGCGATAACGAATAGTAGAGGTGGAATGTGAATTTGATTTTTAAATGCGACCTAATATAGTATTAGCACTATAAAAAAACCAGAGAGTATAATTAATAGATCCCCAACCTAGAACTAACGACCTACTTATATTAGGTCTTGAGGATAAGACCTTTAGAAGGGAGACCTGATATTATAACCCGTTATATAAGGATAATAACTAACTAAACCACCTAGGCAGCAGACAACTAGGACAAGATATTTATACTATAGGATCACGGGAACACTAGGGATGCCTACAGCACGGAAGAACTATAGTATAAGTCATATAATAATAAAATAAAGAGTGATTAGTGGAGCGCAGAAGGAAGCGCTCAGTAATCAGTTAGTCTTACCAACTAATCACAATTACTAATACATAGAGGTAATCACCTAACAGCAGGACTAGGGACTATTTGGGACTTATATATAGTATGGACTTAGGACTCCTAAGAATAGGCTTCTATAGCTCTTTAGCAATCAACTTCGTGATTACCCTAATAGGTACTCTTAGCTTTATCTTATACTGCAACCCCCTTGCGAGGACTACAACTGATTACCATACTCCTGGAACCCCAAGATTCATTCAGCAACACGGCATAGCAAGACCATACTATTAACCTAGCGTCATCCCTCAGCTTCTGTTAGCAGAACCCTACTGTCGGATAGCTGACTGTAACATATATATACGTATATACGTCACCTGACTGTATTCGCAGGCCTAATATAGTTCAACACCACTGCCCACGCCATTTTGCATCTTACACACACACGCACTTCAGAATAGCTTCAATGCAACTAATATATTATAGGGCTGCGCGCGCGTTTTATCACCCTGCCAGTGTGAAACCAACCGTTTTAATAGTAATAGAAGTAGAGTTTAATCTTAAGCTAAAATCGTATAATACTATAAATATATTTATATATACGAACCGTAATGAAGAGATTGATATAAAGTATCTAGTAGAATATATTAGTACATATATTCTTCTAAAGCTAAATAAAGCTTTATATAGGTTTAAAGAATTACTTCTGTTATAGTAATACTACAGTAGGGTTGATAAGATTTAAAGCTTGAATATATTGATAAAAAGAATTACTATTAGTATAAGAATTAATATTTTCTATTATATAAATAGCTGTTATTACTTATATTTAAAAGAGCATACGAATTAAGTAAACTATGTGTTACGGTCAGCTATCCGACAGTAGGGTTCTGCTAACAGAAGCTGAGGGATGACGCTAGGTTGATAGTGTGGTCTTGCTATGCTGTGTTGCTGAATGAATCTTGGGGTTTCAGAAGTATGGTGATTAGTTATAGTCCTCATAAGGGGGTCGCAGTATAAGATGAGGCTGAGAGTACCTATTGGGGTAATCACGAAGTTAATTGCTAAAGAGCTATAGAAGTCTATTCCTAGGAGTCCTAAGTCTATACTATATATAAGTCCTAAATAGTCCCTGGTCCTGCTATTAGGTGATCACCTCTATGTATTAGTGATTGCGATCAGTTAGTAAGACTAACTGATTACTAAGCGCTTCCTTCTGCGCTCTACTAATTATTCTTTATCTTATTATTATGTAACTTATACTATAGTTCTTTTGTGCTATGGGTATCCCTGGTGTTCCTATGATCCTATAGTATAAATATCCTGTTCTAGTTATCTATTGCTTAGGTGGGTTAATTAGTTATTATCTTTATATAATAGGTTATAATATTAGGTCTCTCTCTTAAAGGTCTTGTCCTCAAGGCCTAATATAAGTAGGTTGTTAGTCCTAGGTTGGGGATCTATTAATTATACTCCCTGGTTTTTCTATAGTGCTAATACTATATTAGGTTGCGTTTAAAAATCAAATTTATATTCCACCTCTATTCTTCGTTATTATAATTATGTGCTTCGTATTGCTGAGTTTAGTATTATTATTGATATGCTTTGTTTATATTGTTGTTTGTTAGGGAAGCGTTATAAGCTTCTCCCTGGAGGTGAAGTTTGTGGTGAGTGTACTTGCTTGGGGCGTTTATGTGATGCGGCAGCTAATGCGGTTTGCGCTCGTATGTGTTGCTATTATACTAGTATTTGTTGTTTTGCTAATTTATTCTCTAGTTGATTGATTGCTAGATGAGGCGGCTTATTTAGAGGATGCTGAAGTAGTAGAGGAGGAGGTGTTATATAAAAAGGCTGCTGCCTTATGTGCTGCGCAGGCTGAGTTAGATAAGTCTATAGCGCAGCTAGATCGTTTGAGAAAGCAAAAAAGGATAGTGTTTTATAAAGGTTATGAAGTTACTAAAGAGGAACTAGTAGCTTCTCCCATGCTAGAGGCTTAGTTTATGGGTAGTTTTGGCGTAGTTAATTTAGATGTGGTCTTAGGGGATTAGAATCTTAGTACTCTAAACTTTCTATTAGGTGAGGCGTCCTAGTTTACTAATATCCCTAATTATATAAATAGGTTAGCGTCTTATAGTTAGTCTTATTGTGTTGGTCTAACTATAGGATGGGGTTAAATGAACTAGGTCTTGTTTTTATATATCCTCTTAGGTGCGGGTGCTGTTTGTGGTTTATTTGTTGTTTGCTGTTCCTAGTATGTGCGGAGTTGATCTTGTGCGTGTTTGAGATTTGTAGCTAGTTCCTATATGTTATTCTCATGCTTATACCCCTTCTATTTAATAAGGTATTAGGTTTTATTTTTGTCTTTAATATAGTTAATAATTTATTTAATCTCATATTCTAGTTTATTTAATTCTATAATAATAAGGTTATTTATTTATGATCCTTATGGTGCTGGTTTGAGAAGTGAAATGTGAAAGATTGGATAGCACTTTATGGTATCTAGTAGTGAGAGTTTATAGCTAATGTCTAATAGTTCTTTATTAATTTGAAATAGTTTAAGTTTTTTGTAGTCTAATTTATCGCTTAGTTATTTAGTTTTGATATTTTATCAGGTGAGGTAGATGCTATCTCCCTCCTTTAGAGTTAGTCCCTTAACTCTTTTCTTGTTGGCGTATTTGCGCATGCGTTTGCGCATGAATTTGAGGTCCTTAGGGAGTTCTTGTTGAATTTCTCGAATTTTCTTGATATCTGCTATAGCTTTAAGTGCTATTAGGCCCTGTTGTGGTTCTCTATATGCGGTGGGGTTGAATCTGTAGTTGAGATAGAATGGTGATTCTTTTATACTTTCTCCTACTGCGCTATTATAGGCGAATTGGGCTATTAGTAGTAGCGATACCTAATTGTCTTATTCGTAATTAATATAATAGTATAGGTAGATTTTAAGGATTTAGTTGATTTATTTGGTTTGTCTGTTAGTTTGCGGGTGAAAAGCGGTTGAGAGTTTATGATTAGATCCAAGCTGCAAGATTAGGGATCTCCAGAACTTTGAAGTGAACAGTTTATCTCTATTTAATACGATTTCTATTAGTATGCCGTGTTAGCTAATGATGGTTTTTAGAAATGCATAACCAAGGTCTTCTGCGGTGCTTGATTCTATATATGGGATAAAGTAGGCGTATTTCGTGAGTTGGTCTATAATAACCAAAATGCTGTTATACTTAGTATTGGTTATTAGTTCTTTTGACTTTGGTAATTTGACGATAAAGTCTAGAGATATGGATTGCTATGCTGCTTCTAGTACTAGTAGTGGTTGAATTTTCCTATAGGGTTGATATTAGCTGGGTTTGCTTTTAGCGCAAATTTCGCAGTCTTTGATAGTATTTGCTACTTCCTGTTGTATAGTAGTTTTATTGTAGTGTTGCTAGATGTGTTTCTATGTCTTAGTAACGCCTTAGTATCTATATGCTGGGGCTAAGTATATTTCCCTAATAGTTTCAGGGGTCATTCATCCAGTCAAGCTAGTATTAACCTTCCTAGCTATTATCAAGAGTCTTATTACTGGCATAAGGTTTCTATTCTTATCTTGTTTCAAGATAACTTAAGTTTCCTCTAGTACTGGGACGTTGTGGTCTAATTAGTAGCTAAGAGCGTTAGCTCTACTATTTTTATTTCCTTTCTTGTAGTTAATCTTAAAGTTAAATTCGGATAGGAATTCTAACTATCTGATTTGTTATTTATTAAGTGCTTTTGAGGTTGTAAAGTGAGAAAGGTTCTTATGGTCTGTGTATACCTTAACTAGGTGTTTTATTCCTAATAGTTGTGGTCTCTATTCTTTAAAGGCTTTAATAATTGCTATAAGTTCCTTATCGTGTATCTAGTAGTTGAGTTTAGGTCTACTGAACTTTTTTGACATGAAGGCAACTGGTTGTAGTTGATTCTCGTTATCTTATTATCCGAGTTGTGCGCCTATAGCGAAGTCTAAAGCGTTAGTTTCTAATTCAAATAGTTTATTAGGGTTGGGTATAGATAGAATAATATCTTCTTCTACATATCGCTTAATTCTTTTGAAGTCGTTTTGATATTCTTTAGTCTATTGGAAGGTATTATCTTTCTGGGTTAAGTCCTGGAGTTGTCGGCTCGTCTCGGCGTAGTTTCTAATAAATCTTCTATAGAAGTTGATGAATCCAAGGAATAATTATATATCCTTAATATAAGTGGGTGTAGGCTAGTCATGGACTGCCTTGATTTTATCTTTAGATATCTGAATAATTCCTGGGGTAATAGTGAATCTAAGGAATTTGACTTCTTATTAGTGGAATTTGCTTTTCGCTAGCTTAACTAAGAGTTTTATTTCTTATAGTCTTCGTAGTACTTCATGCATGTGTTCCTTGTGTTCTTCTAACGTTTTAGAGAAGATGAGGATGTTATTGAGGTATACCACGATAAACTTATTGAGGCATTATTGGAGTGTTTTATTAATTATGGTCTGGAATATTATAGGGGCGTTTATGAGTCTGAAGGGCATTATAAGCATCTCAAAGTATCTATATTATGTTCTAAAAGCTATTTTCTATTCCTCGCCTTCCTTAATGCAGATAAGGTTGTAAGCTCCCTTAAGGTTAAGGGCTATAAACTAGTTCGCACTATATAGGAGGTCGCATAGCTTAGAGATAAGTAGTAATAAGTAATAGTTTTTAATAGTGATATCGTTAAGTTTCTAATAGTTAACGTATAGTCGTTTCTTCCCATTCTTCTTGGGTATGAAGAGTACTGGATACCCTGCTGGGGATATTAAGGGTCAAATGAATCCTTTCTTGAGGTTCTCTTCTAGGTAAGCGTTAAGTGCTTCTATTTCTTCTTAATTAAGTCCATAGATTTTTTCAAATATTAGTTCTTTTCTAGGCTTTAGCTTGATCTCATAATTATAGCTACTATATTCTAGTAACCTAGTATTAAGTTCTTCAGCAAATAGTTTATTATACTACTAGTATTCTGCTGGGATAAATAGCAATTAATCTTCTCTATTGATATCTATTGCTAATAACATCCTGGCGTTTGCATCCTTAATTCATAGGTAGGTGAGGAATCTTCTTGCTTCAGTTGTTTTGCGAGGTTTATTTAAGGCGCCCTTCTTTAGCTACTGCTTAGTAACTAAATCCTAGTCCTAATAGAGTTGGCCTATTCTCTAATCTATCCGTAAGTTACTATTATATAACTATAGTTTTCTAAGGATAACATCATATTTATCTCCTATCTCTATAATATTGAAGTTTAGTTGCTTATTCCGGCCATAGATCTGCAAAGGGAGTTGCGCGGTCTCTATATCAACGCATCCTCCGCCATACTGGACTTATTCTCCTTCAATAGTGTTGAGGTTATAGTAGTCTTTAGCTGCTTTCTTATTCCAGGTTATCTATCATTTATTCACCATTCTGGGCGAAATAAAGTTTCCTTAGGCTCCGCTATCAATCATTACAGTAGTCCATTTTCCGTTAAGTCGTATTTGGACTTATATATGCTTATATCGTTGAGTTTTTAGCGCTATTACGCCGCATAGGAACCTTATTGTGTTTGCCTATTATTATTCCTTATCGGTAGGCAAGTCTAGTTTTTTAACTATTAATACTGGAGTTATCTCCGCCATGCCTTAGCTTTTTCTTCCAAGTAGATTCGGCATTTATTATTCATACATTAGTTCCATTCCATATAGGGGTCGTTAAGATATCTCATAGGGTAGTAACAATATAGTTTGAATAATGCTATATTATTATTAATTATTTAGGCTAAGTCCCATATGGGGAGTTGGTTCTCTAGGTAGTATTGCGTGATAGGTCTGGTATTATATCTTTAAGGATAGAAGTTATACTCATACTTATTAGCTTAATGTTCATTATAGTAGTCCGTGAGGTATTGAGCCCAGAACACACAATAGTATTAGTTATGCATGGGGTTAAGATAGGCATGATCTCCTTCAACCTATATTGTGAATAAGAGGTTTCTTCTTTTGCGTCTAGATATGCCATAAAAGGCAATTTCCTAGTCGTCCTAGTGAGGGTTGATTTCCTTCTTATAGAGGTACCTTAAGTAGTTAGCTAGCCCTGATCTAGTTCCTTTAGATAAGGTATCATCAATTTCAAACGAGGTTTATTTAATCTATTTTTCTATTTCTAGGTCTAGCTGCTATTTATTAGTCGTTATAGCTAATAGTTTATTCCATTTAGCTCTTCTGGCGTGATAGAGCTCATCCCGTTATTCTTAAGAGGGCTATATCTCGTAGTTCTATATAGGTTCTCTTGCTGCTTAGTCCCTAGTTTCATTATTAATCTGTTGGATTCGCTTAGGGTTATTCCTAGCATCTTATTATCTCTTAATATAGGTTTATAGTAACCCAATCTATCGTTGCTATATAACTTCTTCAGGTTGCATTCTTACTCATAGCTTATATGCTTGAAGTCCTTATTATAGCCTGGTAATGCGGACTTTATTATTGATTTCAATGTCCACGCCTGAGGGTATATACAATATTTCATTAAGTTGCTCATTAGCTTTTCTCTCTATCTTTGAGTAGGTTCGGTATCCTACTGCTAGGGTGCGTGTAGGCGCTAGGGGGACACCAGTAGTATCATATCCTGACCTATGAGGGTTTTTTGGGTACTATCCTGCATATTCCTTGTGGTCTACATGCGTTCCGCACTTATTATTATAGCAGGTGGTCTAATAAAGTTATTCATGAGGTATGGTTTTAATAGCGAGACTTACTTATCATTTCTCAGGTACTAGTTAAAAGCGTTCTTTCTTAGGGGATCAACATTTATAGGCTAGATATCCCATCTTATTGCAGTTATAGCATTACTTATCTTTCTTCTAGTTATTATTTCACTTATTGTCTTTATGGGCTGCGCTAAGGTCTATAGGTCCACTATAGTATCTATAGGCAGTAGTGTACTGAGGGGCCCTGGGGTTATACCTATAGTTAGAGGTTCATTTAGCGCGGTGGTTATTACTAGGTTAGTATTAGTTACTCTTTCTTCCATTATTATTTCATCCTACTTTATTATTCCAAGTAGACTATCCTTTACGTTTAAGGCGTCATTTATAGAGGCAGTTATTGATTTTGACCGCAGTGTCCACATATTAGTGGAGTTCTTTGGGACAGTTAAGTCGTGCAAGCTTATCCTTAACTTCTTCCTTCAGGCTTTAGTAGAACTTAGCTATTAGGGCTTCTTCTCCCCAATCTAGCTTAGATAAAATCTATTGGAACTTAGCGGCGTACTTGCTAGCTAATCCCTTTTGTGTGAGATTAGTGAGTTTGCATTTAGCAATTCGTTCTTCATCCAGGCTTCCAAAAGCTTCCTAAAGTTTCTTCTTAAACTCACTATACTTCCTAAATACTTTCTAAGTTTCTTTATCTTACTAGTTATATAGTCTGCCTAGTTAGTCTCTTATTAATAGTTTAAATTAGGCAAGAGCATCTCCCCTGAGGAAGAATGCGGCTTAGTAAACCTTCGTGGTTTCATCTTGAAATGAGGCGGCATAGTAATAAAGATAAGCTTGGGTGCGGGTGAGAAATCCTTGAAGGGTTCCTGGCTCTCCTGAGTATAGAGCAGGTTCTGGGTATTTAGCCTTAGGTCCGTGTTGGGTAGCTAGCTGCACGTTTTCCTATTGGAGCTGGAGGATTATGTTATATATCTATTAAAGGCTTATTGCTTCCTAGGTGTTTATAGGGGCTATCTGGGCCTATTAGTTATTTATGGGTCTCAGGGCTGTGGGTCGTGCGTTCCCAGTACTATTAGCTTACTGCGCGTTGTTGTTAGGAGTCGATATAATTCCTATCTTATACTATTTAGTAGCATTAAAGGTTAACTTACTAAATAGGAGCAATCAAAGTATTATAGTTAGCTATCCAACAGTAGGGTTCTACTAATAGAAGCTGAGGGATAACGCTAGGTTAATAGTATAGTCTTACTATGCTATATTACTAAATGAATCTTAGGGTTCCAGGAGTATAGTAATTAGTTATAGTCCTCGCAAGGGGGTCGCAGTATAAAATAAAGCTGAGAGTACCTATTAGGGTAATCATAAAGTTAATTGCTAAAGAGCTATAGAAGCTTATTCTTAGGAGTCCCAAGTCCATACTATATATAAGTCCCAAATAGTCCCTAGTCCTGCTATTAGGTGATCACCTCTATGCATCAGTGATCGTAATTAGTTAGCAAGACTAACTAATCACTAAGCGCTTCCTTCTGCGCTCCACTAATCACTCTTTATCTTATTATCACGTGACTTATACCATAGTTCTTCCGTGCTGTGGGCATCCCTGGTGTTCCCGTGATCCTGCAGTACAAATATCCTGTCCTAGTCGTCTGCTGCCTAGGTGGTTTGGTTGGTTGTTATCCTTGCATAACGGGTCGTAACAATATGATTTCGTATCCAGCAGAGGCCTTATCCTGCCACCCCGTTAGTTATGGTGTTGGCGCAACATTAGTATTAATTTGGAGTTTATTTAACAATAGAGTAGGTTTATGAATAAATCGTACTACTTTATAATCACTTCAATAGTATTTATCTTAATTAGATTATTAATTATTAGAGTAGTAGGATTAAATAATATATAGTAATATATTAATATCATTACTAAGTTTCCTTCTTCCTATTTATACAGACGTTTCCTCATTATGAGTAGTGAGGGGTATTTTGAAATAGGATCTATATTATAGATAATGGAATTTCCCACTTATCCAACAGGTTCTTCAAAAGTCAAGATGGCAATCCTCCACTATTTCCTAGTCCGCCATGCCTATCCCTTTAGCGACAGACTAGAGCTATTCTTAGGCATCGATGGGGAAAGGGGAAGCAGCCGACGGGATTAAACAACCTCATAACTCGTATTGGATGGTGATGGACGTGTTCGACATGCACGCTGACAGACCCATTGACTCAAGACTTATCGAGCCACAGATGCGTCTACATGACTCGAAGTGGTCTTCACCAGTCCCAAAGCTTATTCTGAGTCTTCCAGTTCAAGGTTTTGTTTAAATTCGTTGTAGTAGTCAGTAACTGTTACTCAGTTCTTACTTATGACTTAGCGTAGAAATACCCCATTTCGTTTTAGATATATAGGTTATTGAGTGGTCTTCTCTAAACTTTATAGTCACGAGTGTCGGTCTTGTTGAGGGCGATCTTGGCTTCTTGCCGACTTCCGACATCATAGGGGACGGACATTCGGATGTCTCACGGACCATTTCTCACCGCCTTCGTACTGTCAGTTGACAAAGCCCATCAGTATTTGACAAGTTCAGTCGCCAAATCTCATACTGGAGACAGGAATTTGGAAAAGAGCCCCAAAGTCGGATGCACTGGGATAGCTAGTGGTGAGAATTACAGTAGATAATGTCGATAACAGTGTAAGACGCTCTGCTGTTCATTTGATCCATCTCTGAGTGAAGTGGAAAAGGAAGACACAAGATGATATCATGTCACCTGGAGACCCGCTCTGATCTCGAGTGACAAACGACGCCTAGTAAGCCTTGGAAGTTGGGGCTTAGCAGAAGCCACCGAGAACAAGCGACGCCGTTTACTATATTATTATACAAGAAGTATGGCACGCATCTCAGCTGAGTCTGTGTCCCGTTCACAACATGGCTGCATACAACTTCGATACCTAAAGTTCTGTGTTGTAACTAGCGAATCATCGACGACAACAGTCGCAAGCTACCAACCGCCGCGAAACGACTTAGCACGTAATCGGCTTCGGGTCCGGAAATATTGATGAAAATGGAAGGATCGTTCTGCTGGTAAGCTCCCGAAAACTTGACCGTCGAGCTAGGTGAGAATGAGCCTGATCCCGTGTCCTTGATGTTTGCACATGAGATGTAGAACTGCGCGCCGTTTAGGGTACGCGCAGAATGAAGAGCGAGCAGCTCAAAACGCAGCAGGTACTCTGCAGGGGCAATGCATTGAGGCAAGTTGAAGTAGCTCCAGCTGTTGTTGCTGATCGTTTTGTCAACAGCCCCCTTTCCGGAGGCGGTGTCGAGGTTCACCTCCACCACCTTGAATTAGTCAAGTCCGGTTACGCCGGTGGAGGCGGTGCTGGGGACCTTGGCAAGCCAGGCGGTGATGGGGTCTTGATGGGTCAGCTTGTTGTTCTTTGTGTTTCGACGACGGAGCTTTGAAATTGCTTTTCACCTTTATGAGAGACCTCAATCGGGTTATCTGGGTCTCCAGGGAACTGAGTACCGCCGATGACATGCTGCCACCAGGCACCGATCTTGTCTCCAGGAGCGACCGAGATGACCTCGGTCCTCTTGCGATGAAGTAGCCACCTTTCCGCAGATCATGTCCTGGGAGCCCATGTCCTGGGTTGGGTTGTTCTGACTGGGAGCCCGAAGACAGATCCATATTCCTTTCCGTTGACGGACATTTTCTGTCGAAACTTGAGTCGGCATTAGGATGTGCAGCAACTTGTCCAAAACTGACTTGGAAGATGCAATGGCACTGTCCGGCAGCGTACTGTATGAAAGTGACGCTTCTACTACTCGAGGCACTGGTCTTCGCCGTATACGAAAAGGTCTACAAAGGGGTCAACGCTTTTACTATAGTGTTATTAGCATGCTACCTGCCTATGGTGCTGTTGAAGGCGGTGGTATGCGTACCAATTTCGGCAGCCTGGGAAAATGAGGTGAAACCTGCACAATGCCTCAATCAGCAGAAGGTCTGCATAGCCGACAAGTGCCTGGGCGTATTTGCCGACTTGGTCATCCTCTGTTTGCCTCTAGCACTCATATTCTCACTCCAAATACCCGTCTGGACCAAAGTTAAAGTGGTGGCTCTTCTGGGTGCTGGCGGGGTGGCTACTGGTGTGTCGATTTACAGGCTGTATAAATCCATCTTGTTCCCAAGTCCAACAGAACAGACGGCCTTTAATGCCTAGTTTCAACGGTCTGGACGAACCCCGCGCCCACACCACGCGGTGGATAAGTTGGGGTTCGGCCTCTCTCATCAGTCTGCCGTTGCGCCGCTTGTCTCCCTTCCCGACTTAGAGGTTCAAGAGGAGCCCTCTCAAACCTCGGCACATGTCCTTCTGGATGGGCAACAACACCGACTACGACGGTCTTTGCCTTGCCGTTGACGTGCGCAACACGCACTACGGCTCGAGTTTGCTTTGGATCGTTCGGAGGCTTGTCTTGAGAAGTACCCATAACATTGGCACACTCGTTTGGATGGATTTGTCTTCGAGCCTGGCGTTCGTCGATGGTCCGGTCTTCGTATCGAAAGTGGAACGGTTCCCCGGCTGTTGCGATTGGGTACTCGTGCATCGGACCAGTAGGCCCATGAGCTCGACCGGGCCCAGTCACGTAGTCGTCGAAAGTACGTGTTTCATTTCCTGCTGGCCCTCTCGGCCTCTGAACGCATGGGGATAGCGAGATCGCGTTCGCGTGCCAGGATCAGGAACATTCTCCAGCTGTTGAGGCACGTTCTTGGCAGGAATTGGGCCGTGAGGTGTATGATATTGCTGTTCCAACAGCAGTCATTGATTAGCATTCATGATCAGCAGCATATTCAATCCCGCAAATCTCGGGCACTAGCATGATAGTGCCATCCAATCCGCGACAAGAGGTCTCGTGGGAGATGAACGCACAACTTGCTGTTCCGTATTGTCCGTGTTCCGTCTCTGCGGAGTCGAGTTCTTCTTGCCCATGTTGAAAGACAGTTCGATGCCACCGCACTTATGTCGTGACAATACAAGAAAACTGATCTGAAAACAAAAAAGATGACAAGTTCGAACGCTAAGCTCGTGAGTAAATGTGGAAGGAACCTTCTCTTCACCAGGAAGTTCAAGACTCTGTAAGATTACGTATGGGGTAGATCAATCATGCGCTCAAAAAAGCTGACGGTATCTTTCGGATAGCAAAGAGTTGGCACCCTTGTTCTTCAGTTGGTGATGCTTTGGTTGTTCATCTTCACTTCATCATTCATGTTGATTTGCATGCTGGTTTGGCCGGCAGGCCGGCGTGTTTCGGGCGTGGCCCCGCCGAGGACCGGAAATAAGCCCGGCGGCACCGGTAACGGTCGGCAATGCGCGCTGCGACCCAATCAAGACAGAGCGCTTCCCACGGCACTGCCACGCTTCTACAAAGTCATCGCACGTCTTGACGTCCCTGACATTTAAAAGTGAACTCAATTCCTGTCTTCTATACCTGTTTCAAGTCGTCCGACCTCTCTCACTAGCAAGTATCGTCCTCCCTCTATCATTCTGAACATCTTCCCTCTCACTTTAAATACCGGCAATCCTGCGTCTTATTCACAATGGCGGTGGCAGACCCCTCAGAAGCCAAAGCTGAGACATCAGTTGAGCGTTGGAGAGCAGAACTCGAGGAGCGAATCGCTAAAAAAAGTTGGGGAGAGCAGCGCGACTCCGAGGCCGCCGAGATCATCTTGGAAATGCTGCTCAACTACCCCAAAAAGGGCGCCCTGGCAGCACTCGGAGCCGCATTTCGCATAGGCGCTGATTATTGGGCCAAGTACCTACCATCCAGCCAAGATCCCCTCAATAAGCCCTACATGTTAGAAGACAAAGGGATGACCATGTACCTGAGGCGACTTTATGACTTGATCTTCCATCAGTCCTGGCTTTTGTCATACACGAATCCTCGCCAAGACTGCCGGGTGCAACTTATGCTCGAGTTGAAGAAACTCCCGAAAGTCACGTATAAGGGCTGGGCCGTACCTTCATCCCGAATCATTGATCCTCGTTTTGTTTCTCGAATGTTCTTAACATGAGTATAGGGACAGCACTACGCTTACGACAACGACCCAGAGTTCTGTTCGATGAGCGAAGATACAACGCCGTATTCGGTATGCAAAGATCTTGCGGCTATCCATCTGTTGCTCTGCCTGGACTGACTCTAATTTAGCTTATGACCAGTCAGGGCCCAATGGTACAGAAGAGAGGACTGATTTCATCCAGAGATGCGACGAATGGATCAACTTTTCTTCTTTCCTGGCCCGATATCACGGTTCCGATGTTTACGAGACGTGGAAAAATCATTTGAAGTACCCCAGTATTGACATTAGGCTTGCGCTCGAGGAACCTCTTCCTGCCGGAAGACTGAGAGAGTGTAGACTGTTGGTGGCTTCTAATTGGATCATCTATTCCGGCAAAATGATATACGCCGACATGATGAGTATGAAAAAGGATAGCTGGAGTATAGAGAGATGGAAACGATGGGTTAAGAAGATCCAGGAATTATTGGAAGGGGGGGAACAAAGCGAAGAGGTGAACTCCAACCTTCCTTTGGCTGTGGAGGAGATGAAAGCTGTGGATCCTACCTGAGTAGAGGGAGTTCAGCAGTAAGAGGAGTTCAGCATGTATCATAGTGCGTACCTCAAAAAACGTTGTTTTTGCCCAATATTTCGTCGGCATATTGATGTCAAAGCACCCCTACGACCACGTCGGAAGTTCATCGGAAGCTTCTATCACTGATGAGCAGAATCTCAGGATTGGTGTCTCGACATGTTGCCAGGTCCTACTGCGTTTTCCGTCGACATGCAGTCGCCAGGACAGCAGAGTGAGAAGCGCATGGGAAAAGATCAACAGTCTAACATATCTAAGGGCTCGTAAACATTTCTACAGTGGAGGGTATGATGCTGTAAAACAACAAAAGGCTCAATGTAGTCCAAGCAGGGTCACCGACTCAACGCAATCGCTTTAAACAAACTTGAACTCGACATCCAACTCCTTAGCCAAGTTCATAGACTTATTCAAAATCCATTCCATATCCTGGGTCAGTGGTTTGCCGGTGTGACCAACCATGCAGCTCATTTCTGTCCGGTCTGAGCCCTTTTCCCAAGTCCCATCAACCATTGTATGAGTTGGCAAACCAAACTCATGCGGGTCAACCTTCTTGTTCTTCAAGAGTCCTCCATTGTACCACATGAGTTCGTTTCTCACGTCAACATGCCCGATGACGAAACTGCAGATCCTCTCCAGAGAGTCATCCATCTTGTCCCGGAACCAACCAACCATTGCGCCGTAATGCTTTTCGAATGAATATGTCGATCCGCTGAGCTCGAAGCCAAACCACCACGACTCCTTGTCGCCGTATGTCATCACGTATGTGGCTTCTTCGCGAACGGCGTGTGTGTTCTGCCAAGCGACATGCAGAAGTCCCATGAAGACGTCCAGACGTGACTTGTCGATGACCACGACGCCAGAGTCCCCCTCCTCGGCATAGTCCTCCGTCCAGACTAGAGACTTGTTGAGGGTTGCACTCGGTTCGTGAATCTGAGATTTCCACCAGTTGTGGCGATCGGCAAAGTAGTGTTGCCAGAGCAGTCGGTCGTGGAAAAGGAGAACGCCCGACGAGATGTAGGACGGGTCAAGAAACAGCTTTTCTGGAACTTGCACGAAGACCGAGTCCGCGTCTAGCAGGATGATCTCTTCAAAGGGAGCATAGAGGGCAGCAAAAGCCTTGATGGCCCAGCCTCCTTTCACTAACTTCAGAGTGGTGTCGTCGACCAAGGTTAGGATGTCGAGAAACCCAACGTGCTTGAATCGCGAATGTAGGCGCTCGCGGTCTTCCTGCGGGAAATCCTCGTTGCCTGCGTAAACAATTTGAATCGTCATATTGCTTTGTAGAACCTCTTGAAGTGAGCCGATAAGATGGGTTGCGTATCTCATAGTCGTCTGGCCAGTGGGTATCACAATGCCACGAGAACCCGGAACAATCGAGGCGCGCAAGTCCGCCAATGGAGTCTTGCTCCCTGGATGTTTAGGCGAGTTGCGCAAGAAGGGAAAGGTTGACGCGACTGCGCTTTCAACAGCCTCCAGCACCGCGCGCTTGTTTTCCGTCCGAGGAGCGTTGTCGAGAAACTTCACCCATTCCCGGGCTTTTCGAGTTCGCTGCCCCACATCGTGGAAGTTGTCTTTATATGGTGGTTGAATGGGAAGATCGACGAGAGACTTTGCTTTGTGGATAATTGAGTTCGCCTCTATCTGCCATGCTGTCGGTTCGTCCTTGTTCGGCTGCTCAGAGACTTCGGAATGGTTGGGTGCTGGAGGAGGCGATTTCGAAGGTGTGGGGTGATAGTATGTGCTCAGAAACGAAATAGAATATGCAAATAATGTCAACATAGAAAAAGAGAAGAGAACAGTCGTCATCCGCGAGGATGGTTCAAATGCGATGATCATGTCTGCTTGGGTTGATGGCGTCGCGGGGCACCGGCATGGAAATGAACGAAAGGAAAGGAATAGCATTTTTCGAGTGATCCGGAAGGGAGAGGCAAGTCAACACCTATTGGATTCTCCATTGACTAAATGGGATCCTTCTCGCAAACAGCTAGCGTCCGGTATCTTTGTCTTCCGAGCCAAAAGCTTGACCCTTGCAATCACTGATTTTCCAAAAGACAAACCAACTGACCCATGAAGCCTTACGAAACTGCCATTGGCCAATCAAGCATACTTGGTCCACTTCAGCCCATGACGGCAAATTCACAGTATCGTATTGTGCCCCAAAACGCTTTGCAGCGATTCGCCATTGATCTTGCTGGGCCGTCACCCTGCATCAACAGGTGTTCGCACACTTACGACTTCGCAGCTTGGCTCGAATAGCTCCCCTGTGAGTGCCAAACCAAGTCTCTTTATGCACTCAATCTCTTGGGGATGATCAATGTCCTCTTTGCTTATTCTCCCTGAACTCTTCATGTTCACTTTATGTAACATTTGAAATCCAAGCAGAAACGCGGTTCTCGATTGACACAGCCCTTATTGTGCCGTCATTGTGCCGTATCTTTGGACCCCAAACTTGCAAGGAACCACAGGAATCGCCCCCAAGGCTTAATTCAAAAGAAAACTTCGGCTGACAGCGATCGCATGACCCATTGCCTCTTTGAGCCAGCCCCATTGTCAGCTATCGATTGCGCATGCGAACACCTCCATTGCTGCATGCCAAGGCGGGTAGCCGCTGTGAAACAATGATGGATGAGCTCGAGCCAATGTCGGATGCTGTGTGAGTGGGCCATTTCGAGGACATCACCAACAGCAATGGAAGTTGCAGCTCCCATAGCAAGCCCGAGTTACGCGGCAAACATGTTTGACCCTGGCTTTCAATCTCGACATTCCGAATGAGATCCACTTGGCCACTTGAGGCGACCGCGGTTCGGGGCAGTGCTGTGCATGGAACGAGATTGCAAGGTTTATTGAGCGGAACCAACAGCACTGCAGCGCTCCCGCAACCCGTGAGACTTGGCGATGGGCCTCTGAGTCTGCATGTCGTCGGAAAAGCTTCTCTTCTAATATTTGGCACCTTCATCTGCTATCTCCATCCGTACCAAAGGATGCAAGCACACTTTCCCCTGCCAGCAATCTGATGTTCTCTGAATAACAAGTCAGAGGCCCCAGTCTAAGAAGTAGTTACAGACTACAAAGGAGAGACACTCGCCCCAGGAACAGCGACCGCAATAGAGATGATCATGGTGATTGATAAGGTCGCACAAACAGCACAAGTCTCATAGAGCTACCTGATCGGTCGACTGGACGCATTATTGGAACATTGGCCCACTAATTCAAGCTGGGTTCATCTTCAATTAGCTAGGGCGCGATGGTCGGAAAGCCGAAAGCCTCCATTCCCAGTTGCGGATGAAACCCACATTCAGCGGACAGCGCCGAAATTCCCCACATTTACCGCTTGGTCCGGATCGGAGGCCATCCAATCCAGCATCAGATAAATCGGGATACAACTTGAATCTGGACTAGCAAGTCTGTTCTTGGTTTACCCTTGCAAGTTTGGCAACTTAGCAGCCGTTTGAAAAGCCTAGATGAACGCTTGGGAGTTACGACCAGTTGCGATAGGCTGGGAACTCCGATGCGTCATATCGTGTAAGAGAATCCACGAGTTCAGAAGTAAAGTCGAAGGTCACGATGAACAGTAGCAGTCAACTCAAGCTTTCTGCCATCTTGAGAATATGGGTGCGTGAGTAACGTTTCCAGTTCATGGGACATTGCCCGCAGTAGACGTTTATGAAAAGGAGTCTAGCTTCGAAAGTACTTTTGTAGTGATCTTATATCAAGGAGATCTAATACTCGATCGCACCGCCATCCCTGGGGCTGTTTCCATTCACGTAGTGCCACAGACGGCTCAGCTCATACACCTTCTTAACAGTGACATCGCCGTTGATGCCGTGGTGTTGGCTGCCTTGGTGCTCGCCTCCACGGTATCCGTTGTGCAGGTTCCTCAATCGATCAATCTGCTTGGGGTCATTGAAGACGTTGACCTCGGCAGCCATGAAGGTTCCAGGCAGCGGAGACCCATCGCCGTTCTGCTGAACACGAGTCAGACCCGTGTCGAGAGGGAACATGTTGTCCAGGTAGTGCTGGTTGAACTGGTGGCCAGAGCCGGTGCGCTCGAAGAGGGCTCCGCTGTACGAGTTCCACGCCGTCTCGAGCTTGTTGTTCTCGTTGATCTGCCCTCTGGTTAGCTGTTTCTTTGGCTCGGTGCGGCCAGATAGAACCGCTGCGTTGAGGTTGTAGATGACGGATCGGTCTTTCTGGTCGGCGGTCTTCTTCTTGAAGTTCATGACACCCCAGCGGGAGACGAAATCGTACGAGTTGGCGTAGTGCTCGATGTGACGAATGGCGTGGTTGTGGCCGTGCTCTTCACCTTGGTCCGTTTTCTTAAAGATGCGCGGGTTGTTGAAGTGGTTAGCGGCGTTGCCAAAGGTGTAGATCTCGAGCTTCTGGAGGACATCGCGCGGTTGCTGGCTGATGAGCCAGTCGAGGATGATGCTTCCCTCGAGACCTCCCTGTGAGTGAAGAATCAACACGACCTTGTCGATGCGTGGCTTCGTGAGTGCGTTGGAGATGAGAGCGAAGCAGGCCCTAGTGTCAGAAGTGCCGAAGTACAAGCAGCGTTCCAGGAGGCATTGAATCACATCAAAAATGATGCCAGCGCTGTGTTCCAAGTCAGTTCTGGCACGCCGAGGACGCAGGTCCGTAGGAATACTAACGTCTTGTTGTGAACACCAATCACTCGACGGTGGAAGGTCAAGGAGATTCTGTCAATGTTGCTTCGCAGCCAATGTTGCCTGCCCCAGTGTCAGTTTTAGCGAACGAATAACCTGTCCATAGTCCCTCACCCGACTGCAATACCGTTCAAGAAGATCCATTGCTCGTTCTTGTGCTGGTCATCCCAGAGGCTGGCCTCAGGGAAGTCGGTGGACTGGATATACCCATCCGACATGTAGCCATTCAATGCATAGCAGACGAAGTAGTTGAGGGTTACGAACCCGATGATGTAGGGGACAACAAGGTTAAATGAGAAGAACGACAGAAAGGGGATAGAGATCAGGAAAGCCGACTGAGCGACGATGAGGACGAGATGGAAGGCGATCTCATAGAAGTTGGCAAAAGACGGGTAGACCTCATCGAGAGGCCCAGAATGAAAGTACTGTTGAGCGAAAGCCTCAAACTGACGCCTGAGGCGGGCAAGAATGAAGCCGGATTGATCGCTAGCGCGGCTTTCGATGTTGAATGAACGGGCTGGAGGCTGAGACCAGAGGGGGAAGACGATGCCAGGAAGGTACAGAATATTCCTGAGGAACAAGACGGCGTCGTCTCTGATGAGCTTCCAGGGAGCTCCGGTGTAGTAGTCCGACTTTCGAACCTCGAGCTTGGCGATTCTGTCCTTGATAGGGCGGACTGGGCCCTCCTTTCTCAGTAGAGAGCGGAGATCGGCGGTGGTGACTGGCCGAACCGAAGGTACGACGATTTTTTGATCGCTTAGATCCCTCGGGAGGGAATGGTAAACATTGACCTGGGCCATGTTGCAAGACCTGGTGCTGATTGACTGCCAAAAAGAGGGAACTGAGGGCCAAGACAGCCTGCAGCAAGAGTGCGGCGGGCTATTTTCTTATATCATCTTGCTTGAAATCGCCATCTTCCCGTTGGCTTTCATTCCGACCGGAATTCGGCTGTTATCTATGACAAGCATGCAAAAAGAGAGGAAATGCAGGCTGAGAATGCAGAATTGGACCTTGTTGTCTCTCCCTTACATGCCTCCACGTCCTACTTTCACGTGTCGTGACATCCGCCATGAGGCATCCAGCGCGCGACAAGATAGTCTTGAGGGTGTGTCCAGTTGGATTCAGCCCCCAGTTTCTTCATGGCGTCTAGATGGGGTTTCTCGACGTATTGCGTCTTCCACCATCAGTGGGCCGTCAGCCGCGTGCGTCAGAGTTCGGGTGCCATCTGCACATGGAAAGCTTCCTGTCACAGGATGGCTGAGAGTGGCATATAAAGTTCCTTGCCTCGTCCATGTCGAGACAATTGGCAAACTAGGGACGACAAGCTGAATGCTAGTTTGATTTATGAGCATCGATACCGGCGCGAGAAACTCTGTCCTT
This sequence comes from Colletotrichum euphorbiae, assembly GCA_037178605.1. NCBI lineage: Eukaryota > Fungi > Ascomycota > Sordariomycetes > Glomerellales > Glomerellaceae > Colletotrichum > Colletotrichum euphorbiae. The sequence goes on along the minus strand of JAXCEF010000446.1, from coordinate 23,781 downwards.
GTCTCGGAGATTCACGGCATTCAGAACCCCTCTTAACTTGGCATCTCCACACATTCCGCGGGACAGTTCAACTCCGTTTGCGGGCCGCTAGTGCTCCCGAGGATGTGCCGGAGCTTGCTCATGGTGGCCGTAAAAATTCTTAAGCGCCGGCCGCCAATCGGGGGTTGTCCGTGGTAAGACATCATCGACGGAACGCGGAATCTCCCTGGCTGTCAGTTAGGGTCACCACTAGATACTTGACCTCTTTCGTCAGATAAAGCTTGGACGTAACGAGGAGGGGAGAGATTATAACGGCCGAGAACTCTTGGAATGGGGTTTCAAACTTTATGCCATCTTGTTTGTACCATCAACCCCAACTTGTTTACTACCTCGAGATATGCGGCAATCCAATGGTGGAAATTGCTACACCCAACGCAGCATACTGCGGTACACCTAGTCTCACCTTTGCCCGAACCCCCCCGGTGTTATTCCCAAAGGACCCCGTTGGCCTCCATTTAGAGTTTAACCAAACATACAAGACCTCGTCAACTTGCGGGGAAACATTTGCTTGCAGCAGGAGACAAGCGCAATGTCTAAAATTCTCACCGGATGTTGTCCTGCCTTCACCACAGCTACGGAATTTCCTGCTCTGACATGAGATGAAACCCATTTTCCTCACTCTCGGGGGTAAAATGAATCACATGCCAATGGTGAGATCAGTCTCTCCGAGAAATATGCCCGTAAGCCACGACGGCCGCTGACAGCGAATGAGAACGGCCAATTGGCAAGCTGATGAAAATTGAGACTTAACGCAGCCTATTCTTACGGTACACGAACAACTCAGCGTGCACGCCATCACGAGTCTGCTGACTGTGTGTCGAGGCTATGAAAGTATCTCATGCTAACGCCGAGCACAGCCATCCGCATTCGGTGATATTCAAGAACCGATTACTCTCATGTCGATGTTGATAATCGTACTCCGCGAGGCATGTGAAAGAAGAGCGGGAAGAGAGTTCCCGTAGCGACTGACTGCGAGAGTTCCGTTCAAAGACTATGTTGTTTTAATTGAACATCTGGGGATCGTTCTGGAGCCGAGAGACAGACAGCCGGATGAATCCCTTTATAAGACGTTGTTTCCCTCTTCGGAACCTTGATAGCCTCTGAGTTGAACCCGATCATTCTCATACCCACAATCGGTTGTGGTACTTGAACGGTAGGTAGTTACTCTTTTACCGCGTGGCTCAGGACAGTGACACCATGGACGACGTCGACTCGGAGACCCGTAACGGCTACACCAACGGGTACGACCACCCAGAGAACGCCAACGGCGTACTCCCGGAGATCGAAACCGTTGAGCCCGTGGACGGCTACGACAAGTGTGACGGCAACTACGATCCCGTGACCGGGTCATACCCTCGCATCTCTCGTCCCGTCGAACTGATCCGTCCTTCTTACGATGTGGTAGTTATCGGCTCTGGATATGGTGGTGCAGTTGCTGCCAGCCGCATGGCCCGCGCCGGGCAGAGTGTCTGCCTTCTTGAGCGTGGAAAGGAGAAGTGGCCCGGAGAGTTTCCTTCTCAAATCGTCGGTGCATCAAGAGAACTTCACATGACCAACGCAGCCACAGACGGTCTCATCGGCCGCCTGGGCAAGGTTGCAGAGGGCGGTGACCCCACCGGTCTCTACCACCTCATTGTGGGTGATGGTCAGAATGCCTTCGTCGGAAATGGTCTTGGTGGTACCAGTCTGCTCAACGCCAACGTCTTCCTGGAGGCAGACAAAGGTACCCTGGACCTGCCTATCTGGCCGGACGAGCTTAGAGGGGAGGAAAAGCTTAAGCCATGTGAGTTAACAACTTTTCGGAAGCAAAGTGTCTTGAGACCAATCTTTCTATCGATTTCCAGACTACAAGAAAGCTCGCGATGTTTTGGAGCCTGAAGCATACCCAGAGGACTATCCCACGCTGCACAAGCTGGAGACTTTGGAGAAGCAGGCCAAGCTCATGGGATGGGGCGACAAGTTCTACCGCGTTCCCCAGACCACCAAGTTCGTCGATGGCGACAACAGCACGGGTGTTTCCATGAAGGCGTCCACCCTGACCGGTCAGGACACTACCGGCCTGAACGACGGCAGCAAGTCGACTACGCTGGTCAACTACCTCAGTGACGCCTGGAACTGGGGCGCCGAGATGTTTTGCCAGTGTGAGGTCCGCTACGTCACCGAAGCGCCCGACAGAGATGGCTATATCGTCCATTTCGCATGGCACGGCGGCAAGCGTGCCAACTTCAAGAACATCTTCTACGAAGACCTCATGTGGGTTCACGCCAAGGAACTCGTCTGCTTTGGTGCTGGCAGTATCGGAACCACCGAAATCCTTCTTCGCAGCCAGAAGTTCGGCTTGCAGATGAGCCAGGACGTCGGCCAAGGGATGAGCGGCAACGGAGATATCTTGGCATTTGGGTAAGTCATAATGTCTGATCTTGGTTAGGAAATTCCGTGTTGACCATCGATTAGCTACAACACCAATGAGTATGTCAACTCTATGGGCCGTCCCGACCCGCCGCCGAACCGCCCTGTCGGTCCATGCATCACGGGTGTCATCGACTGCCGTGACCAAGAGAACCCCCTTGACGGCTTCGTCATTGAAGAGGGTGCCGTGCCTGCTGCCCTCGCACCTTTTTACCAGACTATGCTCCAATATCTCCCGGGCAGTGTTGGCCCTGACAACCTTTCTCTTGGCCAGAAGGCTCAGCACGTTGCTGCTGCTATCGGAAGTCGGGCCTTCGGACCCTACAACCCGCTGGGTAGTGTCGAGAGAACCCAATGTTACCTCATTATGTCCCACGACAGTAAGTTTTAAACGTCTTGAAGGTCTCAGAATCAGTCATTTGACAAGTACATCTAGGCAGCCAAGCCACCATGCACCTGGTTGATGACAGGCCGTTGATCAACTTTTCCGGCGTTGGCACTTCCAAGAGAGCCACGAAGCTGGCGGGATACCTCCAGAAGATCACCAACCTGATCGGAGGCACCTACCTCGACAGCCCCTTCTACGCCGCCTTTGGCGAGAAGGAAATTACTGTTCACGCCATGTAAGTTGAAGCAATGACTGAGCCACTCGCAGCTACTAACCTCTCTCCCAGCGGTGGTGCGCGGATCAGCAACGACGGCACGGGTGCCAGTGGTGGCGTCAACCACAAGGGACAGCTTTTCAAGGGCGAGGGGAAGGATGTGCACCCTGGCCTGGTCGTCTGCGACGGCACGATTGTTCCCGCCGCACTTGGCGTCAACCCCTTTGCGACCATCACGGCCCTGGCTGAGAGGTCTATGGACGAGCTGGCCAACGACAAGGGCCTCCAAATCAGCACTGAGTCGAATGGCAAGTACCAAAAGATATCACCGGCATACTTGAAATTTCCTAACACGTTTCAGGCTCTCTGAACCTTTTCGCCCAGCCAGCACATACCCCATTCCAAGACAGCAACCAGCATGTCATGCGGCTTCGAGACATCATCCAGACTGCCAGAGACGATAAGATTCCGGGTATTGCCTTCACTGAGATGATGGACGGATGGATTCACATCGGCGAGAAGGGCGAGACCCTCAAGGATCTCTCGTTTGACCGTGCCACCGCCACTGCCCGAGGTCGCGGTGAATACGCCCGCTTCTTCCTGAGCGCTCGCTCTTGGAATACTCACAACCGTAAGCAAGCTTTAAATTCACTGACCGCTACATGAAGTTGACTTCAATTAGTTGTTCACGACAAGGAGCACATGGCTACGCTTACCGGCACGTTCACTTGCCCTCAGCTGGGCGGAACATGCATGGTGCAGGGCGGCAAGTTCCAGCTCTTCAACGACGATCCTCGGGCTCCAGATACCACCAACCTTACCTACAACTTCGAGGTATCTTGCCCCAACGGCAAGAAGTACCACTTCAACGGGTACAAGGTCGTCAACTCCAACGTCGTTCTCAACCCCCTCAATCTCTGGAAGGCCACTACCACGCTCTACTGCACGATCACTGAGTTTAATAAGCAGGGTGAGCCAGACCATGATAACGTCCGTGGCAAGGGTGTCATCCACATCCGCCCAAGCCCATTCCTCCAGGAGTGCACCACCATGGAAGCCACTGGATCATCTCTCTACGCCAGGGTCTCTTCAACAGCCAACTTCCTGGGCTACTTCACCGCCAAGGCCGCCAGTGCTTTCCTCACCCCTTTCATCCCAATGCAGTGGCCCAGTCTCCCCTTCAACAACTACCAAAACCCCTCGCGCTGCATACAAGAGATCAGCATCGAAGCTTCCGATCGCGTCAAGACCAAGCTCTTTTACTGGAGCCCACAGTTCACTGACAAGTACGATAACCGTGACTGGGACGAGTCGACCGCACCAATCGTGTTCCTCATTCCTGGTGCCGCCGTTGACCAACAGATCTTCGCTCTCCCTACCATTGAGAAGAACGCCGTCAACTATTACCGTAGCAAGGGTTTCCGCGTGTACTCGATGGTCCACCGCGTAGGCAAGACGATTATTGCCCAGCAAAACTGGACCACGTACGACGCCCGCCGCGACATCAAGGCCGCTCTGCAGATGATCCGCAAGAGACACTCCATCATCGACCGTCTGAACAACAGTGGGCCGTCTCTGCAGACCTATGTGGTAGCCCACTGCGCTGGCTCAGTCGCCCTCGCTTGCGGTCTGCTTGACGGCACCATCCCTCGGCAGTGGATCAGCGGGTTGACAGCTTCTCAGGTGTTCATGAACCCCATGTTCGCCAAGGTCAACCACCTCAAGGCCAACCTCCCAATCTCCCCGGCCACTATCTACAACCTCTTCCAAGGCAACTGGTTTGACTGCAACAGCACTCCCCAGGATGGAATCCTTCAGCAGGCCATCAACCAGGTCCTCAGGTTCTACCCCGTTGGTCGCCGTGACGAGATCTGCAACTCCGTCGTCTGCCACCGCAGTTCGCTTGTGTTTGGACGGTAAGCAACCCCGGATCCTACTCAAAACCTCGTGCATTGCTAACTGTATTGACTACAGTCTTTGGTCTCACAAGCACCTCAACGAGGCTACCCATGCCCAGCTGGAGAACTTTCTCGGCGGAACCTCCATGCGCAGCCTTCAATACCTCATGAACACCGGTCTGTCGGACCATGTCGTGGACTCCCAGAACGTCGACCTCGTGACTCCGCAGAACATTGCCCGCCTCAAGGGCCTTCCCATCTTCCTCTTCTCGGGATCCGAGAACGCAGTCTACGACCCTCAAAACACCGACATGTCCTTCACCACCCTCAGCGAGATCAACGGGGGCGTCTGCTACGAGAGACAGGTCTTCGACGGCCGAGGCCACCTTGACGCTTGGATGAGTCCTACCGCGCACAAGGACGTCTTCCCTCGCGTTCTCAACCACATCCAGAATGTTCGCAGGGGCAAGTATGAGACGATGAAGACTCACGTCAAGTCCCTTTCTAAAGGTGATGTTCGTTTCTAGAGAAGGTCGCGTCCTTCGGCAGTCCAGTCGGGTCTCCAGGCAGCAAAGTGCCATTTCATTTGTTCCTATCTTCGATCAAAAGGTTTCGGGATTAGATGCTTCTTAATTGCTGCCAAGCATTGTAACACGTGATTCTCAGTACCTCCTGGATAATGCCAAATCGATCTTCTCTTTTTCAAACCCGTGAGACTCGTGATAGAAAGCGAAACGCTTGATTCTTATCCAGCAGCCCCTGCAAATTGTGCGAAATGCTGGATACCATCTAGGTAAGGCGCTTTTATCGTGATATCAGATTACCCCCGGGGGCGCGTGGCTCTCGTCAGGAAGCTGATGCGCTTCTTGTACTGCGTGAAAACCTGGAGCCTCATCTTCCTGATGATGATTGTTGAACTGCAGTTCTTCCGGCCGAGGTACGAACGAACGGACCCCAGTGTAGGCCGCATCCTCAACGCCATCGACCGACTCAACGCCCATCCTCCTCCCATGAGCTCCTAAATGCCACCATGAAAGTACCACCTGCCAAGTTCTTTGAATTTCCTTTCTTCTTCTCCAGAGTTCATTCAGCTGGGAAAGCCCTTCGAAATCGTCTGACAGCTTGCTCTTCTTGATATCATAAAGAGCTCCTGCGATGCTCAGGAGATCAGCTGGCATCCCGGGCCACTTGATGAATAGGCACAACGGTAACAATCATGAGCGCGGTGACGGCCAGGCTCATACGCGCGCACACGTTACGGGACGCCAGGGTCTGCGTCAGGTTGTACGGGATGTTGGCGAAGTTAACAGGCAAAAATTCGGCCAGAATGGACATGAAAGCAGTGAGCATCAAGTTGGTATTTCCTTCAATGACAGCGCCGTATAGGCCGTACAACCCGTTCGTGGGTGGAGTGAGAAGTATTCGGTTTCTCCGGCGGCTGAGGACACCTTGTCGGAATTCGGCATAGTCGCGCGAGCGACGATTACCAAGCCCATCGGCAGTCCCAATAGAGGTATTGTGACGACAATAAACGGCCATCGCAACGGCTCAGGTCTGTGGTTGGATCGCCCGAGTCTCCTCCCCCGAAAAGTGTTGCTCCTCTTCCACATCTTCGGTTGGCTGCAAGTTGTAACGCGCTTGCGACTTGAATGTTGACTACCTAGTCTGTTGGCGGAGGTTGGCACATTATTGGTAGAGGTGCCGTCGTCCCCAATGGCGACGAGTGAACGTCGTTCTGCGCCGGTCCCAATATCTGCAAGCATGGTGATAATAAGAAACAGTCGAATTGGTCACCGCACCACCGCGAACTTCACCCAGGGGAGCCAGCATTTTCTGAGCCGGCCGGCGTATGAATGGCCCAAATATCGCATCGAGTTTGGACTTGGCCTCTTCAACGACTCATTCCTCGTCCCTTCAACATCCTGCGTCTGCATCTGCTCTGAGACAGTCGGACAACCCCGTCTAAGCTCGTGCCGGGTCTCTCATGTTGCTCTCGTATCCAGAGAAACAGATTAGGAACCAATTGCTGTGGCTGCGGGCTGAAAAGGGCGTCGTTCGTCCTCAGCTGCGGTCCGCGCCCACGCGCCACGTCGGCGACACTAGTCGAGATGCGACTTCGGGACGGCATCGCTGACCCACGGCGCTTTCTGGTGTGCAAGGCTATCCGGCGCCAATCTAAGCTGATGCCGGCTATGCGGCTGGGATGGCTTCTTGGTGACCGGGTTTGATAGGCATAGCTGGTCTCTCACGCCAGGACAGCGTCGGTTTCCGGTACGTGCAGCCTGATGCAAGTGAAGATAGTGTCAAAGGGGCAGATTATGTGTGGGCGAAACGCGATCTGTTCTTTGGAAAGGGGAAGATATATCCAGATATGCCAGAGCTCGTCCAACCAGACCGTTTTCTTCATTGCTGGGTACAATGCTGGCCGCTGTTCAAAGTCTCCCTGGGATCCAAAGGAGGGGCTGACACGAGTTGCATCGCCGCAACGTAGGGCTGAAATCGGGGGTGACTTGGGACGGTTAGCAAGACGAGTCGAGGCTGCTGCGAGACCGGGGGGCCCTGTGCTTCGCCTAGTACCGGGCGTGCGTGTCTTGGGTTTTGTAGGGAGCGTTTTGGGAGACAGTCGCGGTGCATCGGATGGCTGTGGAACTAATTCGGTTGCAGATTCGTAAGTAACGACGGCTCACTATGGTCTCCAGGTACTGGCGATGGCGCGTCAAACGGTTGAATGCTGGAGTTGTGGACAGTCAGTCGCAACGAGAGTCTCAGGCAATACCTTCCTGGAATAAGTTGTTCAAGAAGTGGAAATTCAGTAATGCCGCTTCTCTTTTGGACGGGTGATCACCACGGCCGAGTAAACCCAAGCTGAGCCTGGCTGTACAGGCGTCACAGTCATAGGAGTATACATCTTCGTCAACACATGAAGGTCAACCAATAGACTTTTATTTAGGACATGCCTTGATAGAGAGCATAGTATGCGAGATCATGACAACATTGACACTAAGTGAGTGAAGATTTCGCTGCAGTTGTGTGAATCGCTTAGAGTTCCACGGACCACTCATCGTCCTTCTTCTCGTCCTCGTCGACGTAATCAGCAAGTCTCTCCTTCAGCTCCTCGACGCTGATTGATCCATCCTCGCTATCTACCTTGTGCTTATGGGGAGGGATGGGGACGCGGGCGGGAACGTGAATGACGCCGTTCTTGGCAATGCCGTCGGCGACAACGATCGGAATGTAGCCATTGAGCTGGACTCGTCTGTAGCCGCGCCAGACAGCGACATCGACGGCAATGTTCTTGCCGCCCAAGAGGGTTGGGAGGTCGACGTGGTAATGCTCCATAACATTGGAGTCCTTGTCGCCAGGGCGGTACAACGCGTCGCTGTAAAGCGTCGTGTTGGCGACGATCTGGTACTTGAGCAGCGCCTTCAAGAACTTCAGGCCGGTCGGAGAATTGAACAAGAAGGCGTTGGCCTTGGGACCGAGACGAGCAAAGGCTCTGTTGGATGGTGCGAAAACGGTGGTGCCGATAGTTTTGACGCCATGGACATACTTGACGAAGTCGGTCTTCTCGTAGGCAAGGAGGAGGGTTGAGAATTGACTCGGGAGAAGCGTGAGCTCGCGACCGACCGGCGGGGGCGGGACAAGCAGGCTGTCAATGGCATGAATGATTCCGTTGGTGGCGCGCTGTGTCGGAAAACGTCAGTACTGCCGCATCAATCCAACCCTGTAGTCTCCAGGCCACTTACAATGTTCACTGCGACAACCTTGCTGTAGAAGTTAACACGAACACCTCCTAGACCAACGCTGGTGCGAAGACGCTGGGGCTTGTCACCAAGCAAGGGCTCGTCCAGTAGCGTGGGGATGGTGTGAGTGCGCAGGACTCGCTTAGCATCGTATTCGCCAATCCCGACATGGTACAACAAGACAGACTTGAGGAACTCCTTGCTGAGCTTCTTGTGCTTGGGAAGTTTCTCGAAAGCTCGGTCAGTAGGAGCGAAAACGGTGTGATTTGCCTTGGTGCTCTTCAGGACTTCGACAATGTCGTCGTACTCGCTGACGAGCTTCGCAAGCGTAGTAGTATACTTGCTACCAGCCACGATGTCGAAGATGGTCTTGTCGGACGTGTCGCCCTCGTTGAAGACTTCCTCCTCGAAAAGGTGCTCAAACTTGTTCTCGACAGTGGCCTCCAGGGAATGGAAAGCGCTCTCGAGTTGCGTAGACAGGGAATCAATGCCCTCCTCGACGGTGTTCACGATGGAATCCTTGGACGGGACGCGATCCCGCCAGGACGGGGATTCGTCATTCTTAATCGCCGCCTGTTCGAAAATCTGCGGGTCGGGGAGAATAAAAGCGTGGGCTACAGCCACGCTGGAAAGGACGGAAATAAATCTCATTTTGATCTCAGTTTTTGCCTTCCCTGATAACAACAAGACTATCTGTATTCTGAAAAAAAAAAAAAAGTTTGATAACAGAGTGTACAGTTGTCAAGGCCAAAAGAGAAACGCGACGTACAGAAACGCAGATAAGGGGGCCTTTTTGTTGGAGAAAGCCTCAAAGGGATCGACACTGAGGAGGCGCCAAGTTACATACAGCGGCACCACAGGCAGACACCAGTTCTACGCCAGTCAGCATACCAGAGGTCTGCGTGTAATCGTCAGCTGACGTCAAGGTGATCGGACAGCAGAGGCGACGTGAAACTCTCTCCGCTCATGCCCTCCAATGGGGACTGGATTCCCCGAGCGAGCCGGAGAGGACACCAGACGGCTGCAAGAAGCCCTTCGTTGACGCGGGACCGAAATAGCCCAAGGTAGGTTATCAACGGCTGCAAAACGCTGATGCTATTCCCGCAGAATTGCTGCGAGATCGTTCGTTGTCTCGCATGATGAGCAGCCAGGATGAAGTGATTCCGGCCTGTACTAGAGTCTACTATCCAGTAGACGTCATTGGAAGCTCCCGAGATGCTACGGAGAGCATTGGCCAGCAGCCCCAGCACTCCAATTCATAATGACGCGTAAAGGAGCCAAAGCCATTCCGGTCGTGTGCGTCATTCATCTCACTCATGAAACCGCTTTCGTCGAAAGCCACCGGGGTCTCGGGGTTTTCGGGCCCCCATCTGTCGGACTGTTCTCTCCCCACTTACCGACCTTGCACGGCCCCACTGCCGCCAGCGGCCGGTGGCATGAAGAGCTGGGGATTCTATTTCGGCTTTGCGTCCGGCCGGATTTCCCAACATCAGAAGTCGCTCCGGATCCCGAAGTTAACTTGGGTTTGGTGGTTGTCTGAGAGTGCCCAAGCAGACGGCTTCTATCTCAAGTTTCATACTTCTTCTCTCCTACCGTCCTTGCAGCATGCAGCTCGTGATTCGCCCGAGGCCGAGAAACGCATGTGCCATTGAGTTCGCCAGTGCAGTACCCCACAAACAAGAAACGGGAGTTCGCGTTTGATCCAGATCTCGACAACTTTACTGCCAAGGGTAAGATGTGTGTGATGATTTTGGGTTTCGCATGGAATATTTGTTCAGACTTGCTTCTCATCGATAGTAGTGAATAATCCAAACATCATAGCCCTTTTAAGCTTTCGGGTCTGTGGACTGGGATTGGTTGTTGCCGGCATATCATGACCTTACGACTGCGTGTCGGTCATCGTGGGCATATGGTTGGATCCTGCGCTGCTTTTGGTGACCTGCAGTGTTTGCATCCAAAAGCCGGTAATTTTATGTCAGCTTATGCAGGTTCGTATGCGAAAGAAGAGAACATGCTCCTCGTCGTCGCATTAAATGTAGCATGGATGTGGCCCCTGAATAAACCTGACAATCTTGGAAGCGCTCGTCCCTCAGTATCGGACTTTCCCGCAGAGACTGCTCTCGAACACAAGACAAGTTATTATGACTTCAGATGACGGAACCATCAAGAACCGGCATAGGATTTTCACACATCGGTCGATGGGAAGTTGTCCAGAGGTTACCTGGTCAAGAATTAGAGCATAATTCCACCGACGGATTGCAATCTGAACAATTAGACCTGTGTTCGAGTTTGATTTGGGTAGATCAGAACTGCACCTAGATGATGGGAACATGGTGTTTTTTCCTTTTCCGTGTCGTATTGCTATCACGCTCAGAACTCAGTAACGGCGAAAGTTTGCAGGTCATTCGCCTTCCACCAACCACCATGACCAGCAGAGCGCCTAAAGGCTCAGAATGATAGTAAAGTGGAATCATGTCTGTCAAATCAACACGCACGCCTCACCGCCAAGTATTCGTCTTGATGCATGCTGTTCCCCACATGAGGAAGGCCAAGTAGTTTGTACGCATGTTTTCTTCAGCTCTACAGCGGCCAGCCTTGATCATAGAAAGATCTTCGTAAGCTGCAGGATCTTTGGTCCACATTCTAGCACCAACAGGCTTGTTCTATTGATAGTTGGCAACCTCGCCATTTACAAAACCCATGTCGCTACTTGTTTGTCTGGCTCAGCTGGAGGTCTAGACAAATAGTCGACAGGTCCCAACGTGATACCCATGTTCTGACTACGGCCGTTATCTTTTGCACGGGTGCTTCTAAAGATATGATCTTCATGTCATCGAGCAAAAATCAGGCCATTGTGAAGTCTTGGAACAGCCTCTTCGATGCAGTTTCGAGGCGCATCACCATTGGAAGTGCCTTCTAATGTCAAAGGGCAGAGGATACGCCTTGGTATGACCAGAAAAGTGCTATCATAGCAAGATGGAGGCCAGAAATACCCAATGTTTTATAAAAAGAGCGTGTTTGTGTCGTCATTCTTTCTATTGAGTCGCATCAACATCATGATTCGAACCAAGATGGCTGACCACTGCTATTTTCTCCACAAGAGCCTCAACCTCTACAACTTCGCCAAGCAAATTTTCGGCGCTGTATTACTACTCTTCCTCTTCCAGGTACTTGTTGCCCCAATCCCAAGGCAACACAGCAAACTGATGAAAGAAGCTGTGGAAAACAGGCTACCAGTCGCAACTGAGCCACCTGCCAGGACCATGGCATACCCGCTATTGTAGATGGAGACTCAAGTTCAGCCGCCTGACAGGCACACGCATGACTTATATACACAGTCTTCACAAGAAGTACGGAGACATCGTAAGGGTAGCGCCCAACGAAATCTCTTGCATTGATCTTGAGTCCGTTGCTCGTGCTTATAAGATGGGTGGCGGCTTCGAGAAGGCTCAATGGGTCGGTGACTTCGCCGAGAAGTTGCCTGCACTCTCACTGTCTTTTCTTACCGACAAGACCGAGGCGAAAGAACGGCGGAGACTTCTTCAGCGATCGTTTACGTTGGCGTCACTGCGCCAGAACTGGGAGACGGAGATCCGACACAACGTTGACCTGGCTGTTATGAAGATACAGGCCGAGGCCGTCACTGGCTCCGCTAATATTCACAAGTGGTGGTCTTTGATGGCGGCCGATGTCATCAGTCAATTGTCATTTGGGCAGTCTTTTGGCATGCTGAGGACTGGGAAGGTATGGTTTAAAGTTTGCCGCTTTCGTGCATTCGACTATGCATTTTTTCTGTACTAAAACATGTACAGACCACATTGTACATGAAGGCAATTGAGACAGCGTTGATAGGAGCCGTGTTCAAGAGTGAAATTCCGCTCTTCCACTTCCTTTTTCGACTCGTTCCCATGTCCTCCCTTCAGACGTTATCTCGCTGCCTCGAGCAGTGCGATGATGCTGGGAAAGACGGAATAGTAAAGCTTTCGAAGCAGGACGACAAAACTCGAAGTCTATTCAAGGAAATGACCATCGACTGCGCCAATGAAGGACGACAGTGGATGAACGATGACACGTTAAGGATCGAGGCCGCAGGTATGATGGTCGCTGGGTCCGACACAACAGCTGCGGTCCTGACGTATTTGATCTGGTCCGTGTTGAAACAAAAGAACTTACAGAAGAGGCTCGAAGACGAGATTGCCCAGCTAGGTGACGGCTTCGATGACGAGACACTGGGAGGATGTACTCTTCTAAATGCTGTCATCGAGGAAACGTTGAGGCTATACCCAGCTGTGCCGTCGTCTCTGCCTCGAAATGTCCCCGACGGTGGGGTGGAGCTTTCGTCTTACTTTATCCCAGCCGGCACTGTTGTGTACAGCCCGGCGTACACGCTTCATCGTAACCCCATCATATTTCCACATCCCGAACGGTAAGTCGTACGAGTCCTTTCGTATATCATACCTGGAGTTCTCACTGGTGCCCGCGAAGCTTTGACGCAGACCGCTATCTCGATCCCTCGACGGTGACATTGCAGCAACGGCAAGCCATGATGGCGCTTGGAGCTGGGAGTAGGGTATGCATTGGTCAACACTTGGCGATGATGGAACTTCGCCTGTCTGCAGCTGTCTTCTTTGGGCGTTGCCGAGGAGCTTCTCTCAGCAGCACGATGAAAGAAGACAGCATGGAAATGGTTGACTACGTTCTTCTGACCCCGAAAGGGAAGCGATGCGAGGTCACACTGGTAGAGGCCAGAGAGATTCATTAGTGATGTACACGGAGCCGGTCCCTGTAGAATACAATACGCCTTGGCCAGTGTAACGTTGCAAATTTGATAGCTCGGGCCATTACCGTGGTGATGATTGAGAACTTCAAATTTCTTGGATATCGGTACTTTGATCATTCAGTCCCCTGATCTCGCGTTCATCCCATCCTGCTTTCAATCCAGACAATGCCTACTCAACGCCCCTGCAAACTGGCAATTTCCATCAATGATATTTCATGAAGTGGTGACATAGTTCTGACGTCTATGAGGCTACACATAGTTTTCTGCTCTTGCTTCCAACTGCCTTGACCTGAGAATCGACCCCAAGAGGGCTGCCTTGAAAGATTACAAAGTCGTCAGGGAGTCCAGCTTGCTCGAGGCCAAGCAGGCGATCGATGTTGCGAGAAACCAGACCAACAGCATCTCTCTCTGACAGCCTTCCCTCGCCATTCGCAAATGCAACCCCGGCTAACAGCCCGAGGTCTCTTATGAGCCAATCCTCTTCCAGACCAATAGCTGTGACGACGCCTGCATCAATCAGTGCGTTCACTGCTGTGCCGTTGGTGAGGGGCGCTCCTGTGAGGGCCCTTCGTTGATCCCATGAAACAGCAAACGACTGCGCTGGAGCAAGCACGACGCCTACGCCAGCCGATGCAAGGTTCTTCGCTACAACATGAGCCTCGGCGCCCCCAACAACGACTACAGAAAGCGACTGTCCGATATTGGAGTCTTTCATGGCCTGCTCGACGGATGACTTGACGTCTAGCAAGGAAGCGATCGTGTCCGCACTATGCACAGTAATAGCCAACGGCATCTGACCCTGTATGACCTTGCGCAGGAACGCCTCCTCCGAATAACTCTCTTCAACGCCAATAGGACCACCAGACGCCGCTGAAGACGCGGCTTTCAGGAGCTTCTGACGCAGCTCCCCAACCGCAGCCGACGTAGTGGAGATTCCCCCAATACCGCGCTTGGCGGAGAGGTCCAGGGTGTAATGAAGGGCAGCGTCGCGTGAAAAGACAGCACCGGGGTCCAGCACGGTCTCCGCTCCGGTAAGGAACCCGGCACTGGTCCCGTGGTGGGTCCCACCGCCGGCGAATTTCGGCGCTGAGATGGCCCGTGTGACGCCGTAGCGGTGGGCGATCCGGAGCTTCTCATCATCCAAGGCCAGGCCGTCCACTCCGCGGCTGAAGTGGGCTCCGTCGTTTCCGTTGTCGGTCGCTTGCTCAGTCTCGATGAAATTGAGGCCCAGGGTTGAGCCGAAGGCGGTAAATGCTGGACAGAGGTACCCGTTCTTCACGGATATTATGGCATTCTCCATTTTCGAGGCTACGTCCAGCTCGTTTGAACAGCTTCCGACACAAGTGATCTTCCCATTTGAGACAGCAACGTTGTAAGTCTCGCCATCGGTAGCGAAGCCGGCCGTTTCGATGGACAGGAGAACTTTCGTGATCCCAGTGAATACAACGGCGCCCGTCACCTCTGACAGCTGCTCCGAGATCATACCGAGGTCTTCATTGGGGACAATGGTCCCTTTGAATGGCTTCTTCAGCTCAATGGGATTCTCATATTGGGCTGTGCCGTCAATCCACACCTGGACCGGCGTCGCGCCGACATTCAACGGATCGCTGTCCCAGACCACGATATCTGCATCGAACCCGGGCTTGATTTTTCCGAGCCGTTTGCCAAGTCCTAGACGCTCTGCCGGTGCGCTTGTGACCGATGCCAGCGCTGCATGATACGGCAGTCCATACTTGTAAGCCTTGGCGGCCTCTAGTACCACATGCTGAGCGTTGAGAACTGGATTGTCGCTGACGTAGATGGGGACCAACCCGGCATCATAAAGGTGCTTGCCAGCGTATTCCGACCCAATACCAGCTTCGGCTTTGTACCACATATTGTCCGCGAAGAGCGCCGATGCTGGTGGATCTCCGCCCCAGGCCCGCTTGAGGATCTATCAAGCCAAATTCAGTCAGTGGTTGGCTCTTCATGATCAGGCATGCGAAGCCATGGAAAACTTCACCTCTGGTACGAGATACGTCTGATGAGCGTGGTGAAATGCCTTGATGGGAAACTTGAACTCATTTGTATGGTCGACAAAAGCCTCGAGGTCATTGACAGTGTAGCAATGGGTATGCACATGAACCTGACCTCTCAAAAGAGCCACAAGAGACTCCCACTCGAGCTCGAAGGGCAAGTACGTCTTGACCTTCCCCAAGCCCTGAGCAGCGGTCCTACACCAATCATCTTGCTCCCGCTTCAACTTGGTAGCGTGTTCGAAAGCGCGACGGAATTCCCAGCTTTCGCCGAGTCTGCTGTACGGACCTCGCTCGCCGGCCTTGCCATGGATCTGCTTGGCGTTTTCGCCGCAGGCCATCTTCATGTAGCGCCACGTGCGACCCGGGTCCGCGAGCATGTCGACGACGCTTGTTTCGTTGCGCCCGTCGGCTCGTCCTACCGCATGCTTGATCACGAATGCTTCGCCGCCTATGTTGTTGCTGGATCCGGGTAAGATCAAGGACGTCGTGACGCCGCCGGACTTGATTACTTGAAGTTGATGATCGGTCGGCTGGATGCCGTCCATTGATCGCACGTACGGTGTGATGTCCGTTGAAAGCTCGCTGACGTCCTCATTACCATGTAAAGTCGGCAAGGAGTGCACCGCGGCGTGGCTGTGCATGTCGATGATGCCGCTCGTCAGAGGTCGACCTTTCGCTTCGTAAACAAGGACATCTGCTGGCAAACTCGCAGGTGCGATGTCCTTGGCCACTTTCTTGATGAGGCCATGTTCAATGAACACGTCTGCTGCGACCCAGTTGAAGTCGTTCGCCCCTTCGCTCGGCTCTCCGACCCAGATAGTCGCATTCTTGATCACGGTGGGGTTTTGGCCATCCACGTAGCGGGCATTTCTTGTCCGTCCGTGGCCGATGGGGTCCGCTGGTTTCTGGTGCAATCTTGCACATGTCGCGAGGTCTTGCTGGAGTTGCTCGATCGATAAGTCGTGGGCAGTCGATCGAGAGCTCAGAGGTGTTGCTTTTGGTGCTATTTGCCTCCATTGCGCGTAGACGATGAACGCGAGGCAGGCCAAGCCGAACATCCGCAGGACGCGCGATCTGCGGGGAAGTTGGAGAACGTGCCATCCCCTCACGCTGCCAGGAGCAGAGCGTTCCCCGACAGCGGCGCTGTATGTAGGAAGCTCATGTTTTCTGTCATCCATGAGCTTTGTACGGGTTTCGATCGCTTACGAGTTTCCCAAAGCCGATGATACGGATGAGAAAAGGAACTTACAAGTCGTTCACCCTCAGTCGAAAGATATCCATCGAAAGTGCTACCACCTTGAGGGGCTGGGCCCCTGTCGCTGCAGGGATCTGAAAGACGGATGCTCGCCTAAAATCAGACAAACTAGGGGCTCATGCTAATGATCGAGCAGATGGGACAGTCCACTTTAGACGATGGTGTCTGCGGACGACGCAGGAATATTCCAGGCCCTTGACTGAGCCATAATCCAAGCGTGGCCGGTTCTGTGAAGAACTTCAAATGGGTCCGCTTACATATAAAATTGGAGCTGAACCCCTGATGTAGAGGCCCTTTTTTCCCTCCTTGGACTGCAGAGGACCGGGAGCGTAGATGCCATGACATGGGAAGAAATATGGCGAAAGGGAAAAGAGTATGACGATGGGCAGAAGTTCGGGTTTGAGATCGTGAGGTCGCCCCTTTGAAACCAGAGCGTAGGTTCCTATCCGGAGATGTTCTAAGCCGCTGGACTACTGGGGCCGACGCCTCCCTCCTGGCACTTATTGAGATCATGATCAAGTTGACTAAAATGACTGGAACCTTTTGGTCTACCTGAGCGGTTTGGTATGGCACAATTGTGAGGTCTACGAAAAGGGCAAGAACTAAGGATGTATGCAGTACGATTTCTTTATTTATTCATTCGAAGAAGTGGCGGCCGATTATCCGATCGTGATGTGCTTAGTGAGCCTGGACCAGGGCCTCCTTGACCAAAGGCTCCTTCTGAGCCTCCTCAACGTTGGCCTTCGCCAACTCTGGCTGAGAGTACGGAGTCCAATCCTCGTCGGCAGACATTCCGCCGTAAAGCATAGATGGCGGAGCCAGGGCCTGGATATCAGGCGTGGCCTTGAACAGGAAGAACTTCTCGTCATGCCACTGTCCGGCAGTGATGTAGCGGCCCTCGCTGTCTTTAAACATGGTGTCGTTCTCGGCGCGGAGGAAGTAGGCGATGGAGTAGCGGTGCTCGTCGGGGCGGAAGGGGACGACACGATGGATGCACGACATGAAGGTATGGCCGCTGGCGAAGCGGAGCGAGTCGCCGACGTTGATGATGGCGCAGCCCGGCTTGGGGGCGACGAAGCCGAACTCCTTGGTTCCGGGAGGGCGGATCTGGAGGCCCCACTCCTCGGCGAAGAGGAGCGTCAGCGACGAGATGTCGGTGTGCTTCTGGTGGCCGATCTCCTTGTCCTTGAGGGGGTCCGATGGGACGTAGTGCATCATGGCCAGGGTGGAGGTCGAGGGGCGGTCGTTGCGGTGGGCGTTCTCGAAGCGGGACGCGCCGGTCAGACCCATTGCGGAAGACAGACCGGACAGGACCGCCTTGGTGACGATGTTGGAGCCGGAGATGGCGTTGCGGAGGACCTTTTTGTCCGTGTCGTTCTGGAGGATGGCGGGGAACTTGGGGTTCTTGCGCTGGATCTCGTCTCTGGAGACCTTCAGGGTGTCAGCTGCGTGCGGACGTGGCTGTGAGGGGATACTGCAGATCTCACCTTGAACATCTCGTATCCGTCCCTGGTGTTGGGGAGACCGCCGGTGCGGGAGCCGACGGGCTCATACCTGACAGCTCGTCAGCTCTTCTTGCGAGTCAATCTCCCTGGATACTGTCAGGCTACTCACCCAAGGTGTGCGGTGACGAGACCAAGCTCGTTCTTCTCCTCCAAGGAGTGGTCGAAGTAGCGGTGCATCAACTTCAGGGTCTGGTGCTGATCATCGAGGAACCTCTGGCCGTCGAGGCTGTCGAGGTCCAAGTAGAAGAAACCGGCCTGCTGGCAGACGCGGAGCAGGTTCTCGAGCTCAGCGGGTTCCTGAGAGAGCACTCGTCCGAAGTCAATCGTCTCCATGGGGTAGATGGGGACGCGCTTCCCCGCCCACTCGACGGTCTGCGGGACTTCAGTGGAGACGCCCATGATGCTTGAATTCCTTAAAAGGATATGATAGGAGAAGATGGGGATTTCAGAGGGAGACGTTATGAGCAGTTCTTGGAGATCACAGATCACCTTTGAGAAGCAAGAGATAGACTCTCACTTTCACGGCTCAGCTAGAGTAGCTTTTGAGCCCTCGTATTTATATGCTCTTACTTCCAATAGCCGCCAGGCTTGGACCCTGAATACGAGAGAGCTCCTGCATTTGCCCCTCACGTTCAGCTAAACTGCTCCTAGCTGGCCGCGCTGCGTAAACTTACCCGCCCGCATTTCAGAATATCTTATCCTCCTTCCATATTGCTCTGCAGATTAGCATAATCGCCATTGAGCGAGAACTCAAGTTTCATGCAGCGGTGCGGGGTCTCGGGCCAATCGGCACATATCCCCATATCACATGTATGCTCCGCCAACCAAGAACATCAATGGCAGCATCTTGGAGCTCTGGGGACGTCTCTGGGAGCTACTTCGGTGCCTATTCCGTATCAAAAGTGGGAACTCGTGTGGCTGGCGCCGGTGGTGATGGTGATGGCGCTGCCGCCGCGCAGTTTTGGCTCCGTTTTGCTGTCTTACTTTACTCAATCGGATATGGTCCGTCGCATGCAGGGCGCAGGATTGCACCATTTTCCTTGGCTTCTTATCACTTCCGTAAAAAGGCCCATCGTGTTGTTTTTGAGCCGGCCTATCAAGCTCAAATAACAACTTAAGAAACAACCCCCTCCTCAGTATCCGAGTTTAGCCAGATACATCATGTGTGTGCCCAGACAAGCGGCCTGGGCCAAGTCCAACAACCCCGCTCTTCGATACTTTTCTTACGCGGATCGCCTGGCGGAAGGCGAGGCGAGATGCGATGCCACCACGTCGGCCTTTTACCCGACACTAATGACGCCAAGGACGGCAGATGCCCACCTCGAGATATAATTGCTCATTCGTTGGCCCAGATCAGATGCAAGTGAGGAACTGTGTTTCAGTTATCTAGGTTCGAATCATCTTGGCATCCGGAGAAGGCTCAATTCAGTGGTTGAAGAAGATGGTCAATCTGCTGAAGAGAACAAGGTCATCTTGAGCCGAGCAACGAACATTGCATCTCTCGAGCTCAGAATCCTCGTTCTCAATCGACAGAAGTTAATCTTGCAGCTTTCGTGTACGAAAAGCCAGCAGCCACAGTAACATTTCAAGAGGACCGTGCCGCCACGCGAGGACCCGGGAGCACCCGCCGGGCTGCTGACAGACCCCTGGCTAGGATCTCAAACTGGTGGTCGGCCATCATTCAACCTTGCTTTGGCGATGCGGGGTACGCCCTGAAGCGGCTCCCGCGGGTGAGGCCATGCCACCGGGCGAATTGTATCCTCTTACGTACATACCCAGGAGAACACAGGAGAAAGAAGGTCAATAATCGGAGCAAAACCTCCCGTCCAATGCCCCCATGTTGTAGGATGACCAGCTGGGGGCAGGTCGACAGGTTGAGATAATATGTTCGGTAGCGTTGCTCAGGATTTGCGCGACAAGTTCAACCTTCTTGAGCACGAGGACATATTCAACTTGACGCGAGCCCAATGACATCTCAATCGAAGGTCGAGTTGCATGAGAGATTATATGCTCAAGTTGCATCGCATGTTTCACTCGTCTTGGCGGATTAGCGATGTTGTACTCGTTCTTCAAAAAAAGACAAATATGCAGATGATCGAGCAAACCAAGAAGGCAACTCATGAATCCTCCAATCGGGCCGCGGGGGCCCTTATCACGAGACGTTGCAGACGAATACTTGGCGTCTGTCACGTCCAGGAATCTCGTGAAACCTTATCTTGAAATTCCCTTTAACGCCGACTGCCGACACATATCAAACCGAATGGATGACTTTGCGCAGCGACGCTTTCAATCCAGTGTTCTCTGACTCGAACATCTCCCACTCTGCCTTTTCCATTCTGACAGAAGCAAACTCTTCCTCGAAGTCTATTTCGGAGGACGAAATGACGCGAGACTTGAGATAGAATTTGAAGAAGAGGTACAAACCTGATCGAGTTGCGTGGTTAGCAGATTGGTCAACTTGGCCGGGGATAATTGAGCTTATCCGCAAATATTAAGATTATTCAAGTAACACGTTAGGAAGCCAGAAGCTGTAAAGTTACCCTTTGTGAACACATCAGAGCCTGGCAATCCGCATAGTCAGTCTCAATTGTCACTGCTTCCTGAGACTTGCCCGAAGACGAACCTGAAAAGAAGACGACCAGAGTCACGGCAACTAGTGTTGCCCACGAGACGTATGGTTGACCAGGGCCTCGGTAAGGGAGATCTGTGACACAATCGTAAGTCTGAGCCTCCAGCAACATACGGCGTTCCAAAACGGTTGCAGCGTTGGAATACTCCCGGGGCATGTCCATCGCAACTGAGCCCATACAGAGTTCTCGACGCGATGAAGACGCAGGCTGAACCGCTATGGCGGAGGTACATACGACGGCGTTGATAATCGACGGCAGTACGGAGACTCCAGAGCGAGTGAATGCAATAACGAATGGAGATTGTTGGGCAGTGCCGGTCGAAACGCTCAGAGCTGGGTCATTGGAGGGTCTATTCAATGAAACATTCAGCTTCGATCCTCGTATTCCTTGTGGTTGGGAGCTGGAGGACTGACACGAAGTATACTAAGAAAGTAAAAGACAAAGACTCGGAAGAAGGTCTTTCGTGTTGCTGCAGGTATGATCTTTCTAGGACGGCGCGTCTCCGAGCCAGAAATCGCAACTACCTGGATGTTTCCGTAGCTGAAGGCTGCAGATAGCAGGACTTTCCAGAAAGCCAAGAAGCCCCCAGCCGAGCCAGGAACAATGTAGCTGTTGAAAGCACCGGGGTCTTGCCAGTAACGGAATCCCAGGCGCTCGTGGTTTGGACCGCCGCCAAGGTTCATGACTAGTCCGCCGATGATAAGACCGATGATGGTCATGATCTTGAGCGAAGCAAACACAACTTCCGTCTGTGTTGGTTGTTAGATATACGGGACAAGTTCAAGCTCATGATGAAAACGAGCTAATCTGCAATAGGTGTTATCAACGTACCTCTCCGTAGAGCCTGACTCCACAGATGTTGACAATGGTGATGAAGATCAGAAAGATGGTGATCCACACAGCCGGGTTGACAGAAGTGTTCCAGAACTGCAAAAGAGTCGCAGCTGCAGTAATTTCGGCAGGCACTGATATCGCCATTGTATACCCTTGTTATTGTTGTTGTCAGAAATCTACTGTTTTCCTATTCGGAATCTTTTCAGAAGCTCACAAAGGTTCCAACCGGTTGCGGCTCCAAGAGCGGGCTCGACAAACTTGGTTGCGTGTCTAATGAAGCCTCCAGTAGCCGGCATGAAAGAGGTGATCTCGCCAGTTGTGTAAGACACTCCCGCAGTGACTAGACCCATCACGATATATGCCAACAGCGCCCCTGCGGGACCTGCAGTCGCGATGACTGACCCGGAGCTAAGGAACAAACCAGTTCCCTATGATTGAATCTGTCAGAGATTGGCTTTTGAAAAGTCGAGAGAAGGCTCACAGTCATTCCCGCAATCGCAATCATGTTGATGTGCCGCGAGCTCAAGTCGCGTTTGATCCCTCCTTCTGCGTCCGACAAGGAGACATTTCGTCCACCGCCAAAGTCTGGCTCAGGAACCGCGTCAGATGTTCTTCTAGTATGGAGATTTCTTCTAGTGAGGAGAAGTAGCCTAGCGTAACCTTGCTGAAGTGGAAAACTCTCCCTTTTCCTCTTCAGCTTCAAATAAACAGTATTACGCCACCTCTTATCGAACAGACTCAGGTCAAGCCCTTCGCATCTAGTTCTTATAGTATAATAATAAAGAGTTATACTAATTATAAATTTATTGTCCTAATAGATATTATATAAGATAGCCTACTATTATAGTAATAACTTTCTACTTAATTAGAGGTCTTAAGTCTATTAAAACCAATATTTCTAACTTCTTTATAAAAGAAAGAGCTTCTAAAAGCTATAATATTAAACTAAAATAAATATGAAGAGTAAAGTCTAGAAATATAGCTCTGATAACTACGAAGAAATAGTATACTATTATATTAATAAAGGTATGAAATTAATTAAAACTAAGGAGAAGCTTCTTTATTAATGTAAATTTATAAGCCCAAAGACTTAATAAAACCTAAATAAGAATCTTAAAAACCTTATTATAAGTACTTGTATTAAACATAATACTCCCTCCCAGGTTATAGCTTTAATAACTACTATGTATTAACTTTATTAGTATATTATCTCATAGAGAGATCTAGAACTTATTAACAATAAGCTTATTTATATCGCTTATTATTACCTTTCTTAGTAAGCTATAGAAGCTACTACGTAAGAATTAAACTAGTAGCTTATTAAAAATATCTCTAAGTAATAAATTAAAATTAAAAATATACTTAAGTAGTTTATTACTTATTAAAAGCTTTAGTAATTATTAAGCCTTACTAACCTTAAGCTAATAATAACTTTATAGGGATTAATAAAGATGATTTTGTTGCGCTAATACCGTAACCCGAGGAGTGGCAGAACATGGGCCTCTGCTAGATATAATCACGTATATACGTTATGTGACCGTATTACAGGCCTAAATTAACTACCCAGCTTATTAGTAACTCTATTTAGTAGTAGGTTTTATATTACTAGATTTTTTTAACTATTAGTAAACCTACTCTTAATATATATATAATCTTAGTAATAATAACTTGCTATAAGACTGAGTATATAGTGTAGATCACTAAGCGCTTAGTGAGAGTAGCTGAGCGCTCACCTATAATTACTAAGTGATTAATAATACCTAATTAGTAATTAGTAAACTATTTAGAACTTATATATAGTATAGACTTAGGTCTCCCTAAGGATAGGCTTCTATAGCTCTTTAGTAATTAACTTTATAATTACTCTAATAGGTACTCTTAGCTTTATCTTATATTGCAGCCCCCTTATGAGGATTATAACTAATTACTATACTCCTTAAACCCTAAGATTTATTTAGTAATATAGTATAGTAAGACTATATTATTAATCTAGCGTTATCCCTTAGCTTCTATTAGTAGAACCCTACTATTAGATAGCTAACTATAATACTTTAATTGCTCCTATTTA
>JAXCEF010000445.1:0-44406 GCA_037178605.1 Colletotrichum euphorbiae | reverse complement strand
GATAGATTAGTATAACTTCCTAATATTTTTAAAGGTAAAGAGGGGGGGGGGGGGTAATAGTAGGTCTTCTAGATTATAAAACAATAGGTAATAAAAAAAAGGAAAGGAATATAAATAAATATAGAAAGGCTTTATAGCCTTAGTCTTGCTACCTTAGTAGTAATCCCACTCTAAGTCTTAATATTCAAATTAGGAAAAGTCTTCCCTAGTGAGGCTCCTATCTTAAAATCTTATAGCTTACTGCATTAAAATACTTTATATATTAGCATACTTACTCTTAGCACTCTAGGCGTATTTTTTTATTAATCTAATTAATCTCACTTTACTTATTAGCTTAGTAAGACTACTATTTCTCCTGTATTAGTTTTATCTATAGCTCTTTAGCTATCTCAGCTATAATAGACTAGTTAAAAAGACTAGCAGTAAATAAGAGTAATTAAGAAAGAGGGAGGGATATAAGAGAGGAAAGAGAAAAAATAGTTAGTTCTAGCTGAAATACTAAAAGAAGGGAGAATTTCAGGGTCTTCGTGATTCCCATCAACTTTTCAAAAGAACGCTTGGCTGTAGTAATCCCTCTATAGGCTGATGGGTCTGCGAATCGCCTATTCTCCTCTATCTAGCTCTTATTTGTATGTTATATTGTTATTTTTTCGTTTCTTTATGGCAGCTAGATATTATAATTATCTAGAAAGGAGTGGGTATGTGTTGGTGTGTGTTATGATGGCGGGACGTCTGGATGTGATGAAGGCACCCCACTCTCTTAGAAACCTTTGAGGGTTGTAGCAAAGAGCAAAAAGATCTGCCTCTAGGTACTATTAGGAAGAGCAGGAGCCTGGTGGGGACTGCAAAGATAGCAAATAACATAATACTACCTACGAACGGATAGGAATAATAAAAGTAGGCTCAAAAGATATGCGTAGCGATTTGTAGATCTAATTAGAAAGAATGGGAAGAATTAGGCTTGAAATAGAAGAGATATTGCAGGTAATTGTGTATAGGATTATTAAGGTATGAGCCCCCTTTTTAGGCCGAAAAAGACTATGGATGATGATGATGATTCTTGATGATTAAGAACGTATCGCAGTCTTCCGTTTTAGACCCTATTAATAGTGGGCCTGCTGACTGAACAGCCAAGCCATCCTGTCTCATCCCAGTAGCCCCTAGGGAATAAGGAGGAGTTAGTAGTAGAGCAAATTTTACTTAAGAATAGCTATAAACTAGCTCTACTACTAATACTTCACTATTTATTTAGTTATCCTCATCCTAAGCGGGTTAAGATCTATTATTTAGGTCTATAATAGACTAGGTGCTTCTAATTGGGGTATTTAGGTTGAGAAGGGTAGCATAGTGCTGTTAGATTTCTTCTAGAGTTATATCCTTGAAGTTGTTGTGGCGGGTATCTATTTGGCTATTGAAGATAGCCTCCTTATTGAAAAGGACGTCTCGAGTAGTAATAACCTCTCCTTTTAGAGGGTTCTAAATCCTATAGCTATTTGAGGTAGTATAACTAATGAGGTAGCTAATCTAGGCTTTTGTAGCTAGTTGCTAGTGACGATTTTAATGAAGTTAGGCGTCTGAAGTTATTACGAAAGACTTACTACTATATGCTTGAAGATAGGTTAGATTAGGTACTATAATACCCTCTTTTGACGTCTTATACAGTATCTCATAAGGCGTCTTCTAGCCTTACTGCCTTTTTTGTGGCGTCTAGTTATATAGATAGGTAGCTGCTTTTATAATTTCGGGCTATAGCACTATGGGTAGTGAGGCTGAAAGTTATAGGGAGCGGGCCTTTTGCTTAATAATAGCAGCAATCCTTTCAGCACCTCTATTTTGGGCTTATATATTTAGAGCAGATAGCTCTATTTGAATACTCTTGCTTTTGAGCCTTACTATAACTCTTAGGTATTAAAGTATCTCATTATTAGCCTTAATAACCTAGGCCTTAGTCTTATACTATATATTAATTATTAATATAACTTTATCTACTACTTAGATAAGGGATTTACTTATTTAGTTAGCTAAGTAGAAGTCCCAGGCGAAGCTTAAGGCTCTATCTACTATAATAGCAGCTAATATATACCCTATATATCTCTTATTATAGTTATAGAAGTTAATAGCGATCCTTTTGCTAGGTTTTAATGATATTACTGACTCTCTTGGGGCTTAGCGGACCTATTTTGTTATCTTCGCTATAGTATAAGAGTTGCACTTAATAGTCTCAATAGGCTTGTTGTTGTTAATATGGACCCCTCGCGTAGCCTCGCGTATTTGATATAAGGGCTCTGGGCTGCAATAGCCTATATATTAGTGCTATAATAACGTTAAGCCTCAAAGGGGTTTGCAAATAGTTGAGGAATTATACTTTTAGTGAAGAGGATATTTATATATCTTATCTGGAGGGGTGGTGGATTTATAGCTATTAATTGTAGCTATTACTATAAACCCCATAGGGATAATAATCGCCTCCTTATGTAGATGATACTTGAGTAGATGCTGTTGGTTGATGTTAAATATCTCCGCTATATAGGTGTAATCTCTTTATCGGAGGCAGTTTTGATTAGGGTCGCCAGGTCTTATATCCCACTATATACCCTTCTTTTAAAGCAGTTATATAGATATGAGGCTAGTAGCTAGTTATTTACAATACGCTACGTTATTGAGGCGAAGGGTTGTTAGAAGCCCTCCAGGGCCTTGAAGGTGAAGGTCTACTGACCCCCAGCTATTAATAGCAGCCCTTGAGGTCCTAGCAATAATAAAGTTATTGTGAGAGGCTAATTAAAGGTTAATAAATCGTGAGAGATTATTAAATATATGTATTATCGCTCTAGTATTAAGTAGGACTAAGGAAGAGAGGGAGTATTGAACTTTATTGATTGCTATAATAGTCCCCCTATATCTGCTATTATAGCTATGATATAGTTATTAACCTAATTGATGAGTCTTCGCCTTTTTGAATTCCTCTACTAAATTACTACTAGGCTGGATCCTCTTAATAATGCAGTTGATAAGGTTTTTATCGAGATTAAACTATTTAGGCTGGTCCTCTAGAAAGGCGACGTAGTAGCACTAAAGCATATATCCCTTATAGTAGTAGAGAGTATACTACCTATTATTACTACAGTTATTTTAGCGAGGCTTCTTTTTATATAAGTCTTACTTGCTACTAGCTTTATACTTATAACCTCCTCCTCAACATTAATACTTATTAGTATTATCTTTAGTATAGTTATTATTAGCCTCTACTATTATAGGCCTAAATACACCCCTCTCAGGCTTGCTTCTAAAGGCTATATCTACAAGTCGCTAAATAGCTTCACAGGTAGCCAGGAGGATATCACTAGCCTCAAGCTTATCTTTATTAGCCTTTATACTCACGAGGGCTTAATAACCTCTAATCTAGGCAGCTAAAGGAGAGTTACTTAAGACCCTATAGTAGTTATCAAACTATAAGCTTAACTACTCTATTTAAGGGACTTTTGCTACTTAGCCTTTAAAGATAGCTATATCCTATCGCTTAACCTAAAGGGTAATTTCTTCTTATATAGTAATAGTTCAATGTTTCCTATTTAAAAGGATATCTTTATACTTACGTACTATAGCCTTCTTTTGATTAATAGCTAAGCTACCAACTCGGGCCTGGAGCTTCAATACCTAAGTAGCGATATCTTCTTTTATTAAGCAGTAAGTCTTGAGGTATTAGCAATAGATAGTATTAGATATCTAGTCCTGTATTGTGGCGACGTTTCTGATATACTCAGAGTAGACCTTCTTCTCCTCTATATATCGGGTTATTATAGTATTATAGAACTTCATCTCCTTCTCTTTAAAGTTGCAAATAGTATCCTCTTCATCAGTAGGGGTCGCTAAGTTAGTGTGAGTGCTTAGATAGGCCCTAATAATAAGCCTTATATCTAGAAGGTTGGGTTTCATAATAGCGTCACTAAGTAATAGCTTATTAGTCTTGCTTAGATCGATATAGTGCTATAATTCGACTCTAGAGGCGCGAGCTTCTAGCTAATTAATCCATAATATCTAATCCTTCGGACTATTTAGCTGGATCTTCATGATAGCCTTATCGGCAGAGGGCTTAGACATATTAGGAGGCATTATAGGTGGTTGGAGTAGTTTAGGTATAATTAGACGCGTTATTCAGTCGCAATAGCTTTAAAATCAGGTAATAATATATATAAGACTCTTAATTATTAGACCTTTATGTGTTAATTGGGTGAAAATTGGTGTGTATATTTCGTTAGTTCTAAGGTACTAAGGTCTCTACTAAAATCTCTACTAGATATAGGTACCCACAATCTAGCTATCAGTTGGGACGGATTTCAGGTCAAATCGGTATATGCCCATCAGCGTACGCCTAGTTCAACACAAGGCAATATAATAGCGGCAGATTGTGAAGGGCGGGCCCCACAAAGGGGCGTAGTGCTATAGCCAATAGCATCTCAGCCTTCAGTGCATGCGCGCGCGCGCAGCGGCACTACCAATTGGGCTAAATGCACACAAAAGGTACATAACAACAAGTCATACACTTGTTGCTTAGCTGCACTTAAGTACGGGATGTATCCGCCAATCCACTGATGCGACCGTAGCGTAGCCCGTAGCAATAGGGCATAGCCCGTAACACAGATAGTAGTATTCAGCTTTATTAGCTACTATTTATTCTCTCTAGTATTTTTTTACTAGACTTAGATAACTCTAGTAAATAACGTATTTTTAGTTATTATATTGTAGCTATTTTTCAAATTTCCTTTATTATAGTTTTATAATTAATTACTAATTATTATATAATTATTTGTGCGAAGGGCTAGACCCGAGTCTGTGCGATAAGAGGTAGCGTAATACTATTTATTTGAAGCTGAAGAGGAAAAGGAAGGGTTTTCCGCTTCAGCACGGTTACGCTGGGTTTGTGGGTAGCTACTGGGTGGGGCCCTAAGAGCGGTGAATCTGGGCAGAAGCCCAGATAGTTCCAACCGGGCGTAGCCCGTAATAGCATTCCCTCCCCTAGCTGGGGGCCCTCTGGGCGTAGGCTAGGTCGCTATTATTAGCTATAACTAGCCCATACCTTTCTTTAAACCTACTTGCCGCCTTGGTTTCTATAATAGCCTCTACTGGCTCCTAGGTAGGCTCTATATATCTCTCCTACTTAACTAGTGCCTCACGCTACTACCTTCTCCCTACTACTTTCTATTATACTATATAGATCTCTTCTACGCGCCATTCAAATTCGCCATTATCTATAACAATTAGTAGCAGCTATAAATCTACTCTTAACTAGGCAGGTAGGGGGTTCTCTAGTACCCTCTAGAGGAGGTTAATATAGAACCTTAAGTAGATATTCCTAGGGATATCTATTTCTACTATATAGGAGCTTAGTATGCTTATAACTATATACTTATAGTATAGCTATAACAGTATAAGCAGAAGTAGGGAAGAGTCCTATAGCTAATACCTAACTATATATAACCCTAAGGAGACCCTATAGCTAGCGACCTAGTAAGGAGGAACTAGGTGCTAGTAGGCTACCTAGATATCTCAGATATAATAGTCTTTACTAGGGACCTAGAGCTATAAGCACTATAGTGGGAGATAATGAAGAATAACACTACCTATAGAGCAGCCTATAATATAGTTACCTAATAGCTATATAGCTTCCCACTAGATATTAGAGCAAAGGTTTAGCTTAATAAATATAATATTAATAACCTCAGGAGGCTAACTTTCTAGGGGAGGCTATAGGTACCTAGTAGGGAGAATAATAATAACTCCTTAGGAGCACTCTATACTAAGATTATCTAGCAGAGCTATAACTTAAGTATAACTACTTACCTAAGTTATAATAGCATACTTAAAATAGTAAGCTAGTAGTTCTACTAGCTAAGTTAGTCCTAAAATATATAAAGGTTCACATAGAACTATAATATATATAGAGGAATATATATCTAGAGGTAAGTAAAGAAAGGGTTCCTCAAGCTCCTATTAATACCTAACTAGTTATACTCTAACCTCTCTATAAACTTTATTATAGACCTACTACTTATAAAGAATACTACTAGCTACTACTTATAAATAATAGTAAACTAGCTTAGTAAATCTATAGTACTTAAAGAGATAGAGACTATAGAGGCAGAGGCTTATACTAAACGCTTCCTAACCTACTACTTCTACTTCTATAAGTTCCCACGTAGTATTATTAGTAACTAGGGAACTAACTAAATAAGCTACTTCTAGGCTAAGTTCTGCCGCCTTATAGGAATAACCTAGCTACTAAGTATAGCATACTACCTATAAACTAATAGTAGAATAAAGAGATAGAACTAAGAAATCCAGGCTATCTTATAGGTATATATAATATAAGCCTAGGATAACTAGAGAAGGCTACTCCCTACTACCCAACTAGTACTTAGGAATAGAGTTAATAGTATAACTAGACTCTCCCCATTCTTCCTAAAGCATAGATATTATACTAACCCTATACTAATTATAAAAGAGGAACCTAATATACCTACTATAAAGCAAATAGCAGCTACTCTCTTAATAAGTAGGCTTAGAGATATAGTAAGTTTTATCTAAATTATTATAGTAGTAGCCTAGTAATAGAGTGAGAAAAACATAAATAAGCAAAGATCCTATATAGAGTAGTACTAAGTAAGTAATAAAGTCTAGTTATTAATAGCAAACTATAAGAGCCCTAAGCCTAATAAGAAACTCTTATAGCTATACTATAAATATATAGTTATAAGCATACTAAGCTCCCACATAATAGAACTAGATATCCCTAGGAATATCTACCTAAGGTTCTATATTAACCTCCTCTAGAAAGCACTAGAGGACCCCCTGCCTGCCTAGTCAAGAGTAGATTCGCAGCCGCCACTAATTATCACAAATAATAACAAATTCAAATAGCGCGTAGAGGAGATCTACGCAGCACAATAGAAGGCAGTAGGAAGAGAGCAGCAGCATAAAGCACTAGTTAAGTAGAAGGGGTACATAGAGCCCACCTAAGAGCCAGCATAGACTATTAAAGAAACTAAAGTAGCAAATAGATATAAAGGAAGATATAAGCCAGTTATAGCTAACAACAGCAACCCAGCCTACACCTAGAGGGCCCCCAGCTAGGGGAGGGAATAATATTATAGGCTACGCCCAGTTAGAACCATCTAGGCCTCTGCCCAGATTCACCGCTCTTAGGGCCCACCCAGTGGCCACCCACAAACCCAGCATAACCATACTAAAGCAGAAAACCCCTCCTTTTCCTCTTCAGCTTCAAATAAACAGTATTACACCACCTCTTGTCGCACAGACTCAGGTCTAGCCCTTCGCACCTAGTCTTGCTTCTAGTTCTTCCCTTTTAGAGTTCCTTATCAGATAGATAGTATAAGTACCGCAGTACAGAGCGGGATATATACTACTATGCGGTACTGCTTACGCCCCATGCCCTTGTGCACAAGAGGGACGGGCGATAGTGTATGTACCTAGTAATTAAAAGATGGTGTAATTACGGGAGAAGGCAGCGGGAAGGGGGTAGGGAGCCGGGATTGGCAGGCTCGGTCTCGGACTTCGGTGGAGAGTTGGAGTCCGGGACTCGTCCGGGTCGGAGGGGACGTCACGGAGACTATTCCCAAAGTGGTGTTTCGTAATGGGTTTCGGCCGAGAAAGTGGAGACCATACAACGGCGCGCTGAGGTGTGCTGGATTGGGTAATCCTGAGGTTTTGAAGGATTTGGAGCGCAGGAGGCTTGATTTTCTTCGACGTCGATTACGAAGACACCAGAGGTTATAAATCATTTGTTATCACACAGAGAGAGAGAGAGAGAGAGAGAGAGAGAGAGAGAGAGAGAGAGAGATTGGCAACGGGTAGAAATGATGCGGATAGCAGACGTAAGTAGCAGCGTCTTGATCGTCACTCATCTACTCGTCTCAGGTGTCGTTCAGATCACAGAGTCTCACATTACACTATTTCACCATACCTTTTCTTCACCACTCATCATTTCGAATCACTTACTTCGCCAAAACACCTGACATGTCCAACACTCGAGACGACGTCGCCATTATCGGTGGCGCCATCGCAGGCATGGCACTGGCGCTCACCTTGGCATCTCACCCGATCCCCTCCACCATCTTCGAGATGCGCTCCGAGACGCCCCTCCCGCACCACGCCGGCGGCGGCATGATGCTATGCCCCAACGCGCTGCGCATCCTTGACTCTGTGTGTCTCTCCCTCTCTCTCTGTACAAGCCGCTGCTCAACCACGCCTACCCCATTCGACTACGTCTACTACAAAGACGGCAGCGAGAAGACTGTCGACCGGTATCCCATGGGCGGGACCGAGCAGTTCGGTCGCCAAGCCATAAGGATCTTTCGGCAGGGACTGATTGAGGTCCTCCTAAAGCTTGCCGCGAGCGCGGCGTCAAGATCGAACAGGACATGGACACGCACGTCGTCGACGAGTCTGATGAGGCGGTCGCATTCGAGTTCGAGGGAGGCGAGAAGCGGGAGGCCGGTCTGGTCGTTGGCGCGGATGGTGTTCATTCCAGGGTGAGAAACTCATACGTCGCGCCCGAGGTGAAAGCCGGGCTTCGTCGGTCTCGCGGCGTTGACCCTTGGCCCTGCCCACGGCTCAGCTGCGCATCCCGGAGGACAAGGACTACGAGTTCCCCGTCAGCGTGGTGAGCGGCAACGGAGTTTTCGTGCTGGCGCCGCGGAGGCCTGACGGGGGTGAGATGCGGGCGGGGACGCAGGCCCGTTTTGACGAGCTGCGGGCCGGGAGGCGGGATGCTCTGCTCGCGGATAAGGAGGGACCTTAGGGCGCGCCTGAGGAGGAACGCGGAGGCGTGGCCTGGGATTGTCAGGTCTGCATTGGAGGGTTATCAGCGACGAGACGACGAATGTGTGGGCCGTTTTATATGTTGCCGGCGCTCGAGAAGTGGGCGTCGCCGAAGGGACGGGTCCTGGTTTCGGGGGACGCGGCCCATGCTGTCCCGCCGACGACGGGGCAGGGAGCTTCGATGGCTTTTGAGGATGCGGCGAGCCTGGCGTTGGTTTTGAAGAGGGCGATGGAGAGTGAGGGGCGGGTTGGATGGGAGGAGGGCGTCGGCTTCTGGCAGGGGATCAGGCGGGAGAGGGTGAGGGACTTGGTTTCGTTGACGGAGCAGTTGAATAACAAGAGGTTGCCGAGCCAGGAGATGGATAAGTTGCCGAAGGAAAAGGACTGGTTCGAGCAGGGCAAGGGGCAGATGAAGTGGTTGCATGTTCCTGGGATTGAGAACAAGGTTGAGGAGTGGGTGAAGGGCAAGCTCGGGTAAGTTGGTTAGTTGTTGGGATGTGTTTGAAGTGTTGACGGGTGTGATTGATGAGGCTCTTTCTTTCTTTAAAGATCTATAGATAGAAACAGCTGAAGATACTGTCTTTCGTAATCATTAGACTAAAAATCATTGATCATGAATCACCGGTATCGAGTCAGTAGACGACTTGACAGCGCCAGTCTCAGCGCCGACGAGAAGGTTACCAAAATGAGAGATGTGAGAGATGTCCCTGGTATGTGACCGATTTACCTCGGCAAGCCGTTTGATTGGTTCAAAGCTGACGGGAGAGCTACGTCAAGCTCGTCGTTTTGGCGCCCGGGGCCTCGGCTTGTGGCCCTTCGAGACGCGCTTTCCCCGCATGGAAGCTGTGCTAGCATTGATTTTAGGTGGGTTCTTGGGTGCTGCAGGAGAGCGGAATTGGGGCCGTTTTGGGCGGGGGCACAAACCTGGAGAAGCTCATCCCGGGGGGCCGAATGGAACGGATGAGGGGGGCGGCGAAAGCTTCCAACTTCACACTTATTGTTACTTTGTCCGGAGCACACGTAAAACGGCCGGAGGATATATCATCAAGATCCCCTAGTTATTGTCTCATCTCACCAACGTCACCTGTGTATACATTGACCGCCAAGTTGAATGATTGAGGAACAAGGGAAAGAGAACAACATCAACAACGCACCGGAAATTCTCACCAGTGAAATAGACAGAACACACATCAGCAAAAGATGGCTCCCCGACAGAAACGCGAAAAGGCGCCGTGCTATGTCCTCGGCGTGGGCATGACCAAGTTCATCAAGCCCCGCGGCAAGGTCGACTACACGGAGCTGGGCTTCGAGGCCGGCGTCAAGGCCATGCTGGACGCGCAGATCAACTACGACGACGTCGAGCAGGGCATCGCCTGCTACTGCTACGGCGACAGCACCTGCGGCCAGCGCGTCTTCTACCAGTTCGGCATGACCTCCATCCCCATCTACAACGTCAACAACAACTGCTCCACGGGCTCCACCGGCCTCGCCATGGCCCGCAACTTTGTCTCGTCCGGCGCCGCCGACTGCGTCCTGGTCGTCGGCTTCGAGAAGATGATGCCCGGGAGCCTGCAGAGCTTCTTCAACGACCGCGAGAACCCCACGGGCACCTCGGTCAAGATGATGGCCGAGACGAGGGGCATCACGAACGCCCCCGGCGCGGCGCAGATGTTTGGGAACGCCGGACGGGAGTACATGGAGAAGTGAGTTCCCGTCCCGGAGAGGAGTGAGATTGTCGTCGTTCGAGACAAGGAAAGTTGCTGATCCGTCCCAAAGGTACGGCGCCAAGAAGGAGGACTTTGCAGAGATTGCCCGCATCAACCACGAGCACTCGACCCGCAACCCCTACTCCCAGTTCCGGGACGTCTACACGCAGGAGCAGATCCTCAAGGCCCCCGAGATCTTCGCGCCGCTCACCAAGCTGCAGTGCTGCCCGACCTCGGACGGCGGCGCCGCCGCCGTGCTCGTCTCCCAGGCCTTCCTCGACGAGCGCCCTCACCTCAAGGACCAAGCCGTCCTCGTCGCCGGACAGTGCCTGGCCACCGACGCCCCGTCCCTCTTCTCGCGGTCCGCCATCGACCTGATGGGCTTCGAGATGACGCAGCACGCCGTCGAGGCCGCCATGGGCGAGGCCCGCGTCACCCCCGACGACGTCCAGGTCGTCGAGCTGCACGACTGCTTCTCCGCCAACGAGATGATCGTGCTCGACTCGCTCGGCCTCGCGGAGCACGGCAAGGCCCACGAGCTCGTGCGCCGCGGCGACATCACCTACGGGGGCAAGTACGTCGTCAACCCCTCTGGCGGCCTCATTTCCAAGGGCCACCCGCTGGGCGCGACCGGCATCGCGCAGTGCGCGGAGCTGGTCTGGCACCTGCGCGGCTGGGCGAACAACCGCGCCGTCCCGCACACGAAGGCGGCGCTGCAGCACAACCTCGGCCTGGGCGGCGCCGTCGTCGTCACGGTGTACAAGCGTGCGGACGGCAAGGAGGCGCCCGAGGTTGACTCGGCGACTGTTGGCAAGGTCAACAGGCTGGGGTACAACCCGGCCGTTGAGGCGAAGGGGTTCACGGCGCAGCAGGCGGCGAGCGTGAGGAGCAGAACCAAGATCAGCGACTGGGCTCTGCAGGATACTGAGGAGAAGGTTGAGGCGAGATTTTAGGTGTGGTGGCGGCGTGTATAGTAACAGATTGGATGCGGATGATATACGTATATGTTCTGAAGCTCTGTGTTCCCCCTTCTCACTCGTTGAAGATCATCAAAGCCGATGATGAGTTTCAAAGCGGAGGAAGCGTCCCCGAGACCAGAAGCCTACGCGACACGCTACTAGCCTCGGCCCGTGATTTCTCTTTGATTTTATCTAAACGAATCAAAGATTCATTGATTGAACTAGATTTGGATCAGTGAAAACATCGAAACTCACCAGCCTGTCAGCCATGAAGAGATTGTCATCTTAATGTGTCGTTACTCTCTTGCCAGCTTAATAGTCGTACCATTCATACTTCATCATACCCTCGCGAGAGGGAGATCGATGATGCCAAAGTCTACATTTACAGCGCGACAACGAAGCCGTGAGCAAGCACTATTAAACAGGTATAACAGCAGAATCGATTACGCATCAGGAAAGATACTTCCCCGTCCTCTCTCTCTTCCACCTCCTCAAGAAAAACCAACATTCTGTTCGTACAGAAAAACACACACACACACACACATAGCCGTACGTATACTGGTATGGGTAATCCCAACTCCTCATGAAAAGTACCAAAAAAAGCAGACGTGAGGTGAACATCCCGCCGTTCCGCCTTGGGTTCCACCCCCTTTCCATAGTCCGAAAGAAAAACAAGGTGACCAAACGCCGGTAAGATGCAAAGACAATCGGCCGGCCGGTATGAGGAAGAATGAAGGGGGATATCCAGAAACAGCAGACCAACTCCAGCAGAGAGGGAGAAAAAAAATTCAAGTTGAAACAGAGCCTTTCCCTGACCTCTCCCACCGGAACGCCTTCATGTCATGCGTGGCTCAGTTTCTTTTTTTGTTGTTCATGTACCGTTGGACCAGCCCAGCGAGTCCCGTGTGATCCTCCATAGGCGGTTCTTGGCCGCGTCCCAGGTCTCCGTCGCCCTTTTCAAGGGACTGACCGGCAGAGCCATCCTGACGGGAGAATCAGGTTGCACGCGATAAGTCGTCTCCCTCCCGCCGCGCGGGTCCGTGTAAGGCGCCGAGGGACTCTAAGCCTTGGTCTTAGCCTTGGGAACCGGCTGGCCGGCGGGGGCGCTAACGTCTCGCCGCTCTCCGGCGCCCTCGATCATCTTCTTGCGCGGGGTGGCGGTGCCTTGAGCGATGGACTTTGCGCGGCCGCGACGCTCGCGGATGCGTGCGAGGGCCTCCTCGCGGGACATGGTCGGCGTCATGGCGGGGTTGTTGATGTCGAAGGACTCGTGGCAGTCGCCCGAGGGGGTGCGGGCGCGTTCGTAACGGGGCACCGGGCGGGGCTTGTCGTCGCGAACGGGGACGGTTGTGGTGGTGGTCTTGGTGTAGAAGGCCGCCGAGGTGTGGGGACGGACGGTGTTCCCGGGTGCCGGGGAGGGGCTCCTGGACGAGCGAGACTCGGGACGAGCTGGGACATCCGGCATGGTGGGAATGGAGGGGAGAGGGGCGCTGCGGGCTTCGTAATCGGCGCCGCCGTGGGGGGCGTTGAGGAGGGATGCTAGTGACATGCGCTCCTGGGCCAGCACGGCGAAGTCGGGAGGGTCGAGCGACGGTGTGCGAGAAAACCTTGGAGTGGCGTCAACAGGTGTTGGAGGCTCGTTGGGGGAAGCCTCACTGTCGTCATACTGCTGTCTCTCCTTTTCCCTCCGAGCCTCCTCCACCTGGTCTGCTTCTTCCTGAGAAACAGTGCGGAAGATGCCTTCGTGGGGACAGAAGATGGTGCTCCTCCGTTCCTCCTTCGATCTCCTTGGGGCGGGGGCGGGTGCTTTTGGCTTCTTGAAGACGTCGTTCTCCTTTGGAGGCGTCAGGGATGCCCTGAGCGATGGCCGACGATCGGAAAATGACTCCCGTCCTTCACGGAGAATGACTAAATCACTGGCGTCGGCGATCTCAGCTGGTGGCATCAGTCTCCTCCGTGGTGACATAATGCTCGGTCTGTTGGAGGACCCCAGACTTTGTCTGGGCGACTGGATGCTCCGCCTCTTGTGAGACTTGGCGCAGGGGCAGCACCGCAGCTCGCACTCGGCCTGCATGAAGTCAACCATCTCGTACGCCCGGTCCGCACGCTGACGCTCCCACGAGACCTGGAGGTTCAGCTGCTCAATCTCGTCCTCGCTGGCGGCAGACGATACGATGTCGACAGTCGAGAGGGAGAAGACGCGCGTCTTCTTCTTTGGTGACGCGAACTCGTCGTCTTGCGCAAAGTCGTTCTTTGGCAAGGGGATGCGGCCTTCGGCGGCTATGCGAGCGACTTCCTCCTCCTTGGCCAGTGTCTTGAAGGCATCGCGTTCTTGTTCGAGTAGCTTGATGCGCTCCAGGGCTTCTGTGAGCTGTTCCTCCATGCTGACCATCTGATAGCGGGCCTGGAACGCCTCCTCTTCCCTCGCCTTGGAGCGCAGCTTCTCGGCGTCGAGGTTGTCGGAAGACGCGCGCCAGCCATCGCGGGCGGCCTTGAGCTCTTCTTGCAGTTTGATGATGGTGGACTCGTTCTTGAACGTCTTTTTGCGCGCCAGCTTGATCTCCTTTTCCCAGGCGGCTTTCGTGTGTGCGTACGTCTCCTTTGCGCGGCCGTATTGCTCCTACGAACGGGGTGTCAGAAATCCTTTGCCGTCAGCGTCAAGCGGCACCGCGAAGCCAAACTCACCATGACGGTCTCTAGTCTCTCGCTCACGCGCTGCTCCCTCTCCTTGCCCTTTTCCAGCTGGACGCGCAGCACCTTGCACTCGTCCTTGTAGCGACGGGCCTCGCCCTCGGCCTCCTCGCGGCCGAGCATGGCGCGCTTAAGGGCGGCGTCGGCGGTCTTGCGCTCTAGGGTCTTGGACTGCATGGCGAGGCTGTTGAACTGGGAGATCTTTTCGTGGACGGAGCTCTCGCGGCCCTCGCTGCCGCGCGGGGAGGGGAAGAGGTTCCGGACATCGCGCTTCTGGTTGGCGCGGTCTGGAGTTATCGGGTTGAGCGGAACGCTCGGCGACGGCGAGGACGGTGTTGCGTCGGCGCTGTCGGCCATTGTATGTGTACGTGTGACTGAATGTGAGGGCCTGGAGCTTAGCTATCGAGTAGTAGCGCCTCTCTCTCATGCGAAATGGAATGTTTTTTTTTGCTTTGATCGCTGGAAAATGTTGGTTATAGTCTGCTCCAGGCTGTTTTAAGGCGGAGTTCAGTCAGGTCACACGAGTCGCGGCGACGATGACGGCGATGGCGTTGGGAGCTGGGAGTTGCTCAATGGAGGTGGTATCACGTAAGGTAGGTCGGGCAGGTAGGGTAAGGCAAGGTATCTATCTCCACGAAAGGTGCGCGTGTTTACAGCGCAGTTGCGCAGGTGCTGCAGGCCGGGTTGACTGGGAGACGCGAACGGATTGCCCTAGCGAGATGGCGACTCGTCTCTGAACAGAGAAATGGGATTGGGCGCGAAGAATCGTGAAATGACCTAATCAACCCCACTCTTTGGAGAAAAAAAGGCATTGACCCAAGTGGGTGTAAGCTGCTTAATACGGTAAGTGAAGGTGGTTCAGTAAAACGAATTTAGCGTTAGATGAATACGGTATGCTAATTCGGATGGATAAATCACGGCATTTGCATAAAACTTTGGTCAACATTGAGCAGAGGAAATCTATTGATGAAGCTGCTTTCTTTTCTTTTCCGCAGCTGTCAGAAGGGTGGGGAAACCCCCCATTTTTTTGGCGCATGTGCAACGAGGTCCCCTGTCGCATCTAGAGATTCTCAACTCGCATCCAGCATTGTGCAATGTCCCGCTTGTGTGGATTGTGCTGGGCTGAGACTCCAATCTCCAAGGTGGCAGAGCTTCTCGAAGCTTACGGCATCCGGAGGTCGCTGCGAAGAGGCTCAGGCCGCAGGGGGACTTCGCTATCCACTGTGCCACTTGCGGCGTTCTTCGGGCACTATATTCGGAACTCCCGTCTCCAAGGAACCC
The DNA here is from genome assembly GCA_037178605.1 of Colletotrichum euphorbiae. Classification (NCBI taxonomy): domain Eukaryota; kingdom Fungi; phylum Ascomycota; class Sordariomycetes; order Glomerellales; family Glomerellaceae; genus Colletotrichum; species Colletotrichum euphorbiae. Next base: position 28,934 of record JAXCEF010000445.1, on the reverse strand, counting down.
TCCTGCTCTCCCCAATGGGCAGTAAAGGACCCCCAAATGCTCCCCAGGGGCCAGAAAAGTGACGCCCCTTCCGACGGCCCTAGATCCGCCGCGGCCTATCAGACGCCGCCTAAAAGTCACGCATCCCGCACTATGTTCCGTCCCCATGCCTCCTCACGCCCGTCGAACAATCATAGTGTAATTACGGCCCTTTACCAGCAACCGGAAACCTGTGTACGGGCCAATGCAGTCTGTACAGTAGTGTACCCGTTGCCCGCCATCCGCTTCTTCTTTTTTTTTTCCACACGGCGAAGAATGTGTCCGTAGCTTCCGTGTGTCGGGCCACATCGACAACAACTTGAATTCGACCAGGGTGCGTGTGTGACGCCTATCTTTAGCACTAGTGCAGCTCCAAATACCCCATAGACCCGTCAGGAGGAGCTCTCTCTGCGTCAAAATCTTTGCTTTCGTTCACCCACCAACACCTGTACCAATTCGAAACAGCCGGGCGCACGATCAACCCGCAACCATGGCAGACGACACCGTGCGGCAGCGCAAGCCGAAGCAGGAGGTCGAGGACGAGGATAACCTCTTCGCGGGAACCCCGGCCGAGCACTCGAGGGGGAAGAAGAAGAAGTCCAAGAAGGCCCGGGACGAGACGGAGGAGTACAGCCCGTGGGTCGACATCCTGCGCGTGCTGAGCTTCCTGGCCCTAGCCTCGTGCGCCCTGAGCTACCTCATCAGCAACGGCGAGAGCTTCTTCTGGGGCTTCCAGAACAAGCCGTGGTACCTGAAGGTCGACTACTGGAAGACCAAATTCGTGAGTCTGCCGTCCTCCTGCTTTTTTGTTCCATCTCTCTCTCTCTCTCTGTGTGTGTCTCTCTCCTCTGCAATTAAAACCAAATTCTGACAAGACATGCGCAAAACAGAACGGCCCCATCGAACTCACCCCCGAGGAGCTCCTCGCCTACAACGGCGCCGACCCCGAGAAGCCCATCTACCTGGCCATCAACCACACAATCTTCGACGTGTCCGCGAACCCGCGCATCTACGGCCCGGGCGGCTCCTACAACGTCTTCGCGGGCCACGACGCCTCGCGCGGCTTCGTCACGGGCTGCTTCCTCGAGGACCGCACCCCGGACATGCGCGGCGTCGAGGACATGTTCCTGCCCCTCGACGACCCGGAGATCGACCGCCACTGGACCTACGACGAGATGAAGAAGCTGCGGGAGGAGGAGCTGGCCGAGGCCCACGACCGCGTCCACCAGGCCCTCAAGCACTGGGTCGACTTCTTCAGGAAGAGCGACAAGTACGTCGAGGTCGGCCGCGTCAAGAGGGAGCCCGGCTGGCTGGACAAGACGAAGAAGCCCAAGCTCTGCGATCAGGCGGCCAAGGGCAGGGTGAAGAGGAAGATTCCTGGTCAAGAGCAGCAGCAGAAGTAGATGGGCCCGTAGGGGTTGTGACGTTTTGCTTGTTTACTTGAATATACTGTTGGTCCTCGTTCATGGGTACGACCGTAGGTGAACGTTTACTCGTTTCGTGATGGGGGGGGGGGGGGGGGCAAGGTTCCTTTGCGCCACGCAGTTATGCATGATCTTGGTCGATACGTCGTAGCACCACCACTCGCCGCCAAGTCCTGACAAAAGGGTTGCGCGGAGACTTTCCTCCCGACTTCGCCAAGTCATTTGGGTGGTTGATTTGATGAATGAGTGGGGACGGCGCAGGAGAGAACGTGGAAGATATGCATCGAGAGGGTATGAATGGTCGTCCTAACACGCAAACGGCAATGACGGGGCGATCTGCCGACACTTACTTTGATCGGAGGGCAGGAATGTTTGCGAAGGCACTTTGGATGAAGTTCACACTGAATGTAAAAGGAAATTTTACCGATCAAGATAAGACGATGTATTTGCAACAAGACAAAAAGCATGCAGAGTCACGCCGTTTCCGGCGCGGAACCATATACACAGGAATTTCCTCGTCTAGGTTGGAGAGTTTTTCTTCCGGTCTTTCCCCCACATCCCCTAAATACATCCGAGTCTCAAAGCGAGCTCGGTCTCGCGGCCGGTCGGGAGACCCATGACAAGAGAACATAAAAAAACGTGAATGGTATTAAGATCATCATCACAATGTTACACCGTAACCAGACCAACGCCTGGCCGTCCCTTTTCCCCGTATATCCCAGCCGCCATCGCCGCCAAGCAGTAGTAGTGATAGCCCGGCGGCAGCGACCGCATACCGCCTTTTAGCTTCGCCACCAAGCTCTCTACATAAGCATGAGGGCGGCGCCGAGGGCGAAGAGGAGGGTGCCGGAGGCGCTGAGAGTAACGGCGGCGGCGGTGGGAGGGGTGGATGGGGTGGCGCCAGCTCCGCCACCATTGTTGGAGCCGCCGCCACCACCGCCGGTGGGGCTGGCACTGCCGCCGCCGGAGCCGCCGGAGCCGCCAGAGCTGGGGATCTGGGCCTGAGGGACGTTCTTTGCGGCCTTGGCGTAGTTTTCGAGGGAACGGGTGGCGTTAGCCTTGGTGCTGTATGGAGGAAACAGAGGTTAGCAACTGGTTCTCAAGTCTGTCTTGGCGCGGTTCATGCAGTGCGAGTCGGGTATCTGTCATCATCTGAAAGGTGAAACGCGAGACTCACGTCACCCAACTGGGAGGCGGCCAGGAGCTGACGCGTGCAGCCTAGGGTCTACCATGGATACGATCCACTGATCCACTGAAAAGAAAGAGGCAGAAAAGAGGCGGAAAACGGAAGAAACTCACTTCTCGTTAATGACCATGACCATGCCGTTCTGGCAGTGCTTGCCCTGGGAGCAGTACAGCCACATGGGGGTGGTGCTGTTGACCATGATGGTGAAGGCGGGGATCTGGCCCTGGGCCGCAGAGGCGGCGACGGGCTGGTAGCCGGAGTAGACGCCAATGGCGGAGGAGTTGACGTTCTGGATGGGAATGCAAGGATTGTCGAAGGGGGACTGAACGACGGAGTGGTTGCCGGCGCGGAATTGGAACTGCACCATGGATCCGACGGGTGCGTTGATCTTTTCGGGGAAGAACTTGAGGGTGTTGTTGGTCGAGGCGACGGAGACGACTTGGACGTCGACAGCTGCGGAATGTTGTGTTAGTCTACCTCGTTCTTACGTGCTCGAATTCCAACAAATCCGAGCCACCTACCCTGAGCGACGGCGGCCAGAGCCGAAACAGCCATGGCGGAGATATGCATTTTGATCGAGTTCGTTTATGAGAAAAACCGGTGTAATAGCGAGGAAAGGTCGTAAGAGTTTTCGAAAAGCGACTCGCGCTGCGTAGGACTAGCCTCTGGAGAAGTGGACGAGAGGAATTAAACGCGATGAAAGAGAAAAAAAAAATCCCGCGACCTGAACGGAAGCGAAGATGCGAGTGACAGAAAGAAAACTTCTTCTAGTGTTGACTTTTCAAGAAGGGGGCAGAAGGGGGGTTGAGAGGGAACGGCATGAATTTAAGTCAACCGCTTTCCTCGGGATCGTCCCAAGGCTTGGTTGCGAGGTGCCGGAGACCTCTAAGACCCGGGGCTGCTCGGGCGGGCGTCGTGTTGCATCTGAAGAAGGAAAAAATCGGCCAGGCGTCGACATCAGGGTCGACCAGGGGAAGGATGAGAAGTTGATGGGAGAGGCTCGTGAGGCGTCGAAGAGGCGACAAGGGTTCACAGGGGTGGCTGCACCGAGTGGACGTGGGTGAAGGGGCGAGGAGGCTGATGGTGCGTGGTTGAAACACGTTTTGACCACCACAGCCGGGCCATGGGTGTGAAGTGTGAAGGGTCTCCGGCCCAAAGCCAGGTACGACTGGTTTTGGCCGGGATTTTGGGCGACATTGCAAGCGCCATGCCGTGGAAATGGGAGATCCGCAGGACAATTGAGGAACACTTTACAACCTGACCTTGCAGGTGAGATTGCCTGTTTGCTCTGCTCTTTGACTTGGTTGCTTGCCTGGCCGACTGGTGCTTCTGCTTTGCTTGTACATACATGGTGTATGTAGACGTCGGTGATTTTCCTTTCCAACTGGGTGCCCCTCGCCTGCGGACTGACTATCAAGCTAGTGAACTAGGTAATGGAGACTAATTCGCCGTGTAGGGAGCCCTGGTCCTCGACGCCTGTCAGAAGATGGGGATTTCTCCCATCCCACCCAAAGAGCCCAGGTCAGGTAGACGGCCGGACACAAGCAAGAGACACTAAGAAAAAGAGAAGGGTTAGGGATGGCGCCGTGGTTGCCGAGTCTGCCAACCCGTTTCTGGAAAGAAATGAAGGATCTGGATGAGCCGATCCGAGAAGATGCGGTGTAGGCGATGGCAATGTTGAAGGAGTTGCGAACAAGTAAGTGGGAGGCTTGGTCTTATTCCCATGGGTGGTTTTGGCTAATGCTGGCGTACATCCGCATCCGCCGCGCGCCATGTCAACGTCAACTGATGATGACGGGCCGGAGACCAGGCTGAAAGTGAAAATGGACACACGACGACATACGCATATGGGCTTCTGCGGCGGGAGCAGCGTTGACGTCCGGCGGTGAATAATGGGCGTCGCGTGCCTGGTCGATGCGCCCAACATGACTGTATGCTTTCAGGTACGTGACCTATATTTCGCCTTTAACAGAGACAAGAAAACAACGAGCGGTTCCCTCCCCTGCGGCCAAAGTACGGTGCCACGACGAATAACGGGACGGAAAGATATAGCGTTCCAGAGGGTATAACGGTAGTTCGTCCTTAAGTGAAGAGACAGAAAGTCATCTCAAGAATAATCAGGCCGCGAAGGTTCAAAGCCATTACACCACAACCTGACTTACCTACCACACATAAGCAGCCCCCATAGCCAAATGCAGGACGTGAAGCAACGGTGCATTTTCGGCTGATGGCTTGCGTAGTAGGTATATGGTTTGGTTTAGTGGTCGCTTCGGTGAGGCCCCGGCGGCGACGGCGACGGCGCAGGACCTGCGACGGGGACAAGACAGTAATGGGAGCCGTTGACGTGCTTTCCCCATTGTAAGCCATGGACAAGGAGAAGAGAGGAGCAGAAGTTGAGACTGGGTTTGGGTAGTAGCGCGTGTCAACCAAGTCGGCCGACGTCGAAGCCGAAATAAGGTTTAGGTCCGCACTGCCCGCGTAGCGAACCCAGGGGCACACCGTCCACGTGTAGCTCCACTATCTCTCTTCTGAGGCGATTTCATTGGCTCGTGCTCCCGAAGAGCTCGGATATGCTTCATCCTCCGCCAGCCCTCTGACAGTGCCGCGACGAGCCTTGTTTCAGCGCGGGGGCGCGACCCACCATTTACTACACTAGACCTCATTCGCTCCTTATCTCAAATACCCTAGTGTACTCCGGAAGTGCCTTACCTAAGCCTTTCGTTCTTTTTCCTCCGTGACCATTGATGCTCCGTCCGCTACCATCATTCCTCAACGGCCTTGACGCTGGTGTAAGGCAGTCCCCAAGACCGCACGCCGTACTCTTGGTCTGTTCATGTTCAGTCTGCCTGCCTGCCTGTCGTCCGTCCTCTTTCGTCGTCCTTATTGGATCTCACCGTGCCATCTCCTCTCCGCCGGAGGGCTCGCGAAAATCCTCCAACGATACATTAACAGACCACCCAAGAATCTCCAAACGATCCACCCCAATCCCTGTCATCCTGCCCTCGGTCCCTTGGCTTGTCCAACATTGAGTTGCGTCGTGTTGCTTGTCGTTGTTTGTCTGCTTCGTCCTGTCAGGATCTCAACCAACCAGACAACCAAGTCCCTTCTCTTCCCCCCCCCTCTGACCCCCGACTCGCATGCACACTACATTATGAGAACTTGGAAGCTGTCATACCCCCGTCTGGCGCCTCTTGGTGCGTAACGGAACCTCCAACGGGGTGAGCGTTGGCCTCTGATGTCTTCGCCTTCCCATGCCCATCAGTCCGGTCAACGACCGCTCCCATTCGCGGGGATAGGGAGGGTCCCCTGTTTCTCGACACCCCACCACGGCAGTGTTGCCTTGTCCAGTGGTAGCCGCAAATCCCAGAATGGAATCACTCGATCAACGGTCAACCTCGACTTGGTACAGATACGCAAGATTCGCTTCCCGAGATCTGGCATCAATCAGTACCCACATCACTGCCCAGCTACCTACGAGCGTCTAAGCCACTCATAACTCGAGAGCCAGCGGAGACTATCCCCCCACCCCCCACCCTCTCCCATATCGTGACTGAATGCGCCTTGCCTTCTTCTTTAACGCATCCCGCGGCCCATGAGTCTCTACTTCCCCAGGTAGACCCAGGGTTTCCATGGATTAGCACACGCACACACATGACTTACAAAAGTCGCCGTTCCCTTCCGCGTGGATCCTCTCGAAATATTAACCAGACTCTCTTTAACCTGCCGTCTAACCGACCAAGATGTTTCGTCCTACTAATCTTGGCCTCCCTCTCACACACAGTCGGGTACTTCGAATCCGCTCCCAGCCGAAACGAAACACCTCAGTCCTTTGATAATTCCTCCGACTCACATCACTTCAACACACAATGGTAGTGGACCGCTTTGTTTATCAACAAGCCTCTCAAGTTGCAGGTTCAACCCATCGTCGACGGAAATGTCGCGCTTTTCAGAAACCTCTTGTCTGTGTCTGGACTGATCTTTCTTCTCTTCTCGCCGACATCGTCCGACATTTCCTCCCAGCATGTCTTACTCTCATGACGCAAAAGCTCTTTTCAACACACGAGCACAGGCACTTTCGAGACCGGCCTCTTAGCTACATCTCGGTCATCTATCTGTGCCAGTCCCCCCGCACCACCACCACCACCACCCTCCTTCCCTTTGGCATGTAAGGTGTTATTGGGCACCCGAGTTCGAGACAGGGCTACCCGTGCTGTTGACAATGCAACTCTGATTGTTTTAGAACCTGCACTGACATGTACGACTCCGCGGTTTATTCTGGGGGAAAAGTATGCCCAAACTTTAGACGGAGGCAGCTGTCCATACGAAACTTGTCGACTCAGACGTATGTTGGAATCTAGCCAGGCCAAGCCAAGTCAAAAGCCTATCCGACTTTGTTGGTTGTGGTCTTCTCTACATGACTTTGTTGATTGGCTGCGATCCTGCTTGGCAGTGTCAACCGAGGGCTGTTGGTCGCCCGTCCTGTCTAAACGTTTATTCTCCCCGGAGTTCTGGAGTGGAACATGGTTGAGCCGCCTAGAGATTAGTCGTCTCAGTGGTTGAATCTCTGTTTTTCGTGGCACAGCAGCAAGGGACGGAGGGCGGCGTCGAGGCTAACTGTCATAAGGTTGTTGACCGAAGGGCTCGGCCCGGTCGCAAGCTACACTTCTTTCGCTGTCGGCTTGCACTTCATCTCGTGGATCATGGAAACATTGCGGCAACGGCTTTGGTCTTGCCGGCTGCCGTATCTCAAGCTTCTCCTCGCGGGTTAATTGACAGGTGAGTGTGTCGTCGGCCGAGGCGGTTGCGACTGTCCGCCTTGACTACGTCTGGGGATGCTCTATGCCTTTCAAGAATGCCGAATGCCCAGAACGGTGATACCAAAGCAATAATGAAGGCTCGCGAAGGACCATTTTAGTTCAGGGACAACCTGGTTAAACTGATATATAACCTTGGTGTCGTGAAAAAAAGAATCAAGACATCCAAACTTGGTAATATGATAACACAGTTCCCGAAATGATAGATGTTTAGCCAGGCCTCAGCATGTTCTTTGCTCATATCCCAATGGTCGTAAAACGTCACAAACAACTCTTCCTCCAAGCGACCTCGGAACTTCACCGCGTAGTTCCAGCCCGCCAGACAGCAACAGCCGTAGTGCCGCAATATCCCCTGCAGCACTACTCATCGGCAACTCTTGCCGATGAGGCTGCTGAACGTCGCCTGTGAATTCTCCAGACGTCGATATAACACAATACTCAACACCACCCCTCCCCCGACAGGTATCGAAGCGGGGGACACCCAGCCAATCCTGTGCCCACCAAGCATGGGCATCGGCAAAGTTGCACCGTTCACGATGATGCGGCTCTTTCACGTCTGTTCGGGGGTTGACTAGAGACGAGACCAGACATGACACTGACTCCGGGATATTTCTTTTTCCCCATGTGCTTGGTGATGTTGATAGGTATAGTTTCGTGGCGGGAACATAGCACGATAGCATAGAGAAATATCGAGACGTCGACATCTCTGGCCATCGTCTCGGCTTCTCTCGGTGATCTGCTCGATTATCTTACGCGAAGCATAAGGCCGAGCGATTCACACGCCTCGTCTTGGCATTGCAAAAACACAAGAGCGCCATGGCATCCTGCTACCGTTGACTTCAACGAGAGCCACGTCGGACTTTGGCGTTTTCACCTTGATCGGGAGCAGGGTGGCATGGGCACAGAATGGAGTAACTTGCGTCCCCCCCCCCCCCCTCCCCTCCCGGCCCCCACTTTCCCTTGAATAACACCGTTCAGTTGGACAAGCGGCTTCTCTATGTTGGTCGCATTTGAACGCGTCCGCTTGTTTGATAGCTAAAGAACGGCTGCGTTCTATGGCCAGGAGCTGATTGCCCTGCCAAGCCTCGACGCTCAGCTACATGGCGAAGCTGCGAAGTTTGGCGACACCGAACGGGGCCAGAAACGAGAGGAGACAGATCTATTACGTGTCAAATAGCTTCAAGAAACATCAAGGGACTGGTTGAGACTGACCTCTGGCAACGGAGACGTTGAAAGATTGACTGCGACCCGGAAGACGAGAAAAAGTGATAGAAGCGGGCGTAAGACCAATTCAAGTCGGAAGATATCACTCCATTCCCGACAGATGTCGTGGTTCGATACCTAATCGCTTCGTCGGCCGCTGACAGAAGCCAGAGAGCGGCCGTCGACTCGGGTTAGCCAAACATGCCGAAAGCGATTAGTTGAAATCGGATGCAACGCGTATTGACACTTCAAAGGACGTGTAAAATTGAAGTTATGGTTGTCGGAAACTGGCTTGTCTGAAGTGTGTACATACAGAGACTTCACTACACCATTCGGAAAGGGCGTGTCATAGAAACACGACGCGACGCAGTGAGACGTCTCTTAAAGGCGTGCATCGCCAAGATTAACCAGGTAATTATTCGTGATGAAGCTGAGCGGTACAACGGCGATGATGAGCATAGCATCGCTGGAGGTAAAGTGAGACACGAATAGCTCTCTCAGTCGGGTTCACATGACAAGTACTGTTGCAAGATCGAAAGACCTGAAAGATGTGTGATTGACGAGAACCAGGCGAGATGGGTAATCAGTGGCCAATGGGCGCCTCTGATGTCAGGATCCTTCAATGCGGTGAACCCGGCATTCAAGACATCAAACCTAGTGACAAGTTGGGATGTGGCATATGTTCAGGTCGAACTAGTACGACTCATGGTGCCGATATGCTCGTCGTAAACTCATCAACTTCAAATCAGACATGGATTGCGACGGGAAGAACATACCTCAACCAAAAACTTATTCCAGTCGCCTGCTTCGTTCGGCCGTTAGAATACCACGATACATACGTTTGTTCCGCTACACTTCGCAGGAGCGAAAGAAGGCGTTGGTCAACTAGGTTAGCTTTATTATTGTCGTCGTGCTGATCGCTGCTCGGATTGACCACTAGGGGACCAGGCCCATAGTACATCAAGTAGTGGACGATGATAGCGAACATGATGAAGATAGCCGCGTCCACCAAACTGGTCATGGCCTATTTCCAATCAGCCAATCAATCTTCACTCGCACGTGAGAGGATGGGCCTTCTTTACAGAATTACCATAACCCGATGCCGCAGAACTCGTCGACACCTTCAGGAAAGCACTCTTCATAGCTGCTGCAAGACAACGTGCAATCTGCCATGATTTGAAGGGAGGTCGCCCTAGTCTGGATTGACGTGGACTGAGGAGGATGAGATCATATATACACAAATGGGTTGGCAATGGGTTGTCTTTGGAAATATCCTCCAGGCACAAAACGCAAGACATTCAAAGACAGTGCTATATATGAGCTGTGTCGTAATTGGGTGTCCGGATCGCAGAGATTGGTCAAAAGAAAGGCTGTTGACAGTGACTTCCAAAGACACATCAAGCAGACCAAAGCATATAGTCGAATTATTTTGATACTACCATCGTGCGACCTCTGGAATATAATCTGGGAAGATGTCAACACAGCTGGGCATCAGCCAGTGGACCTCCCTTAATTGTGGTAAGAAATGTAGGCTGCGAGCTTGGCAAGGGAGAATCTCAACAAGGACGTGACCATCATGCCACACACACAGCCCGGTTACAACACGAATGGGTATCCTCTCAGTAGTTCTCACAACCGCAGTTGGTTGCACGTCGAGGAAGGATAGAAGTATCTATACGGAAGGGTATTAGATTAACCAAAAGAGTATAATAAGTTCAACGTTAAGAGAAGTTACTAAGAGCTCTTTCAATGTTGGATACCCAGGATAAAGGGCGTCCTAAAAATTAGCTAGTCTTTTGAAGCCAGAGTGCCTTGAAATATAGGCAGAAAGGCGACTTCAATACCAAAAGCACGTAGATAGTGACTTGCTGTGGGGTTGATACGACTTAGTTCTTGAACTTAATGTTGAACACCTTGTGTGGTAAGGTAGTCTTGGCCACTGGTTCCTTTTGAATCATTGAGCCCACATAGCGTTGATCGCAGCTTTGCCAAATGGCGCTATTCCACTGAGGAAGGCTCTTGTCTTTAGGGGCGCTGATTAGGACTCACTTGGCTAAAAACAAAGGAGTAGCAGTCGAGAATCCCTTCGGGGAATCAGCGCTATATTCATATTATCCTTAGTTCTCACAGCTCGTCAAAAAAGGGTATCGTATAAATCATGAACTCATAAACCGCCACCTCAAAAGTCCATCAACAACTGCGGCGCAATCTTCTCCAAATCTTCAACCTGTAACCGTCTTGTCAGCGTCTCCCCATCCAGGCCCAAACGCGCGTCAAAAACTCACCTCGAGAAACCCACCATGCCTTTCATGCACACACCTCGCAATCGCCTCCCTCACAAACACGTCCATGTACCTCCCCGCGGCGTCATTGGCGCCCTTGGTCATCCTCGTATCCTCCTTCTCGAAGAACTCGTGCAGTAGACGATGGAGAAGGTTGGGCGGGATCGTGTTCTCGGGGCCCTCGACCTCCTCCTCGTCCTCATCTTCTTCTCGAACCTCTTGGACGTCGTCGTCGTCTTCGACTCCTCCGGGTCGCGCAGGTGCCGTGTCGCTATCAGAGAGCTCAAAGGGGCCCGGCTTCTTCCTGGACTGCTGCTGCTGTGCCGCCGCGGCCTTGCGCTTCGTCGCGGTCGGTTGTGCGGCTTTCGGGGGCCGGCCGCGTTTGGCAGGTTGGGTAGTCGGAGCTTTTGGCATGTTTGCGGTTCGTGTAGGTAGGATCGCGGACAGGTTTGTCTACTTGGGAGTCGGGATTGACTGTTGACTGTTGACTGTTGACGTCGTTCGATATTCGTCGCGGGTGTGCACGAAGCAGACTGCTGTGTCGTCGCGTTGAGACAGGCGAGTTACTGTGTGCAGAGAGGGACGAGGGGGTTCGTACCGGCTCTCCGGAAACGAGTGGACAGTCAACAAAGAAATCTCAGCTGTCAGTCAAGGGGGCTGCTGCAGAGGTCCGAGATCTGATCTGACTTGAGATCAGGCGGTCCTGGCGGGGAGGATGTGGGGGAAGGTAAGGTAGGAAGGACACTGGACGGAAGCTTTGAGGGACGCGACCGCGGAGTGCAGACAGGGCAGTTCAGGGCGCTAAACCCATTAGCCAATCAAAGACGAGGAGCATCAAACCCAGCATTTTTTCGGCCACATCACCAGAATTGGGTCAACGTCAGTTACTGATCAATCACAATCACGGCTTATCACAAATACAGGCTCGTACGCAGAGTTGGAATCATGGAATTCTTCCCATTCTACCACGAAAGGATCTATCGAATGTCATGCAATACCAAGGAAACAATCCAGCAAGATTGACCAGAAACCAGTCGAGTCCAGCGTGGACAGCGTTGCGTGAAGGCATGCAATCGGGAATTGCTTTAGTGTACAAATTACAGTGGATTAGGTAGCAAGCAAAGCTCTTCAGGTCATGTGTAAAGAGAACGCCTTGCCGTATGCCAATCTAAACCACCAAGGACCGGCAGATCCAGACAGTCTTCCATGTGTCTGCATCGGATAGTCCCTCCGCAACTTCCATCTCACCCCTTTTGTCAACCGAATCGTCATCTAATCCCAGCCAGCTACGAATCCCCACAGCCCAGGTGTTCGCCAACTGCCAACCCGCCACCAGATGAAGTAGTGTTTATACACGAGAGAGAAGGTGTCTAGCATTTAGCCAGAGCCACCCTTGAAGGCCTTGCCGAAGAGGAGGACCTGGAGCTGGTCGTAGATGGACAGGACACCAGCGCCGGCAACACCACGGAGAATGTTGGCACCAGCACCCTTGAAGAGAGACTTGACACCCTCCTTGGCCACGATCTGCTTACCGGCGTCGAAGGTGCCCTTGTACTTGACGGCCTCACCAGAGGTCATCATCATGCGACGACGGATGGTGTCAAGAGGGTAAGAGGCGATACCGGCACCGGTGGTGACGAGCCAACCAAGGGCGAAAGAGGCGAGGAAGTTGTTGGCGAGGGGACCGACGAGGACAACAGGCTTGATGGAGTCGTACATGCCGAAGTACAGACCACGGTAGACGACGATACCAGCAACGGAGGGCATGAAACCACGGTAGAGACCGGCAACACCGTCAGAGGCGAGGGTCTTGCGGTAGACGTCAACGAGACCGTTGAACTGGCGCTCACCACCCTTCTTGGCGTTCTTGGCGTCGTTGGCCAGACGAGTACGGGCGTAGTCGAGGGAGTAGACGAAGAGCAGGGAAGTGGCACCGGCAGCACCACCGGAGGCCAGGTTACCGGCCATCCACTTGGCGTAACCGTCACGGTCCTTGTTGTAGCCGAACATCTTCTTGAACTTGTCGCGGAAAGCAAAGTTCAGGGCTTGAGTAGGGAAGTAACGGATGACGTTGGCAGTGTTACCACGCCACAGGGACATGACACCCTCATCGGCAGAAGTGCGCTTGAAGCACTCGACAATACCGTCGTACTTGCGGTCGAGACGGCCCTGCTTAAGCATCTCATCCTGTGAGGTTATTAGTGGATGCTCACGAAAAAGCTCGTGTGTGAGAAGGGGCCATGGTCACGTGTCAAGATGAGTTGACATTTCACCGGGGTTACCCGGCCGGGCCTTGGCTGGCCAACTGTCAAGATTAGAGAAAAAGCTTTTACTAACCTGGTTCTGGATGAGGAGCTTGACACGCTCGATGGGGGCAGCAGCAGTCTTGGAGACAGCGGCAGAGACACCTCCCACTGTAGGAAATTGTCAGCAAAGGTTCTGGTGCGTTGTATTGCGCCTGCTGAGCACAGCTTGCCGAAGTCGCGGAAGCAGACGCCGGCGAGGCTTCGATGGTGAGATCAAGTAAACGTACTGAGGAAGTCAGCCAGGAAAGGCTGTAATGAAAGGTTAGCACAAAGAATTCTTTGTCAAAGTGTGTAACCGGCTGCAGATGTTTTTCCCTGTGCCAGTATCGCATCGCTGTATCCATCGCCCGCGATAGGCTCGAGATAAGCCATTGTCGCATCAAATGGCGCCGCCAATGTCGTGGCATTGGCCGTCTTGTCGAAGCCATTGCTGATATCGATGGGCATTGATGGCCGAATCGGTGATGGATGAGAGCGATGGTCGACGGCAACGAGGGATTTTTTTTTATCGCGCAACGCAGGGATCACCATTAGATGTGGGTGAAGCTTACCGGCATGCCCAAGACGCGAACCTCTTCCTTGGGAGACATTGTGGCTGTGGTTTCTTCTCAAAAGATCAACCTTGGAGAAAAGAATGAGCGGAGATGGACGGAGGAAGGACGAAGATGCGCAGGAAAAGTGCGAGTCGAGAGAATTTAAGTGCTCCGACTGTAGCAGGTTTGAGGGAGAGAGAAAAAATTCCTGCAGGGTGTCCGAAGAAGGAACAGTTTTTGAGCGAATCTTTCCGGGCGCGCTAAAAAAGGAGCAAGGGCCACCGTAGACAGGCTCAGGGTGGGAAAGAGAAGGTGGGCGCCGACTCCACTCGACGCCAGTGGTGGCCCGCCAGCGTCAGCGCCAGCGTCAGCGCCAGCGAGTCCAGCGACCTACAGCGCTCCCACTGGAATCCCATGCACTCACTGGTGCAGCACCACGAACTTCCACCTCGCTGCTCCACCCGACCGACGCCCCCTTCCTTCACCCCCCAAGGGAAAGTGCAGGTCGACGAAGTTTCTGTGGCCGGGCAACTGCTGCCTCAGGCCGGAGCGCTAGTTTGCAATGGAAATGAGATACCGGTTCACCCCGAGATTTGCACGGGGACTCCGCTGTAACCACAGTCCACAGCGCACCCAGCGCACCCAGCGGCCAGCCATTACTCCCATAGCCGTAACCGTAGCCGCAGCTGTCACCTCTCTGCGGTCTCTTAAGACTTAGGCCTTCAATCGACCTGTAGTAACATGGCCAAAGTGTTTCCAATGACTTACCGTCGATGGCATCAGGGTGCCCATTTCGGTTAGCAGGAGGGTGTAAGAATATGCAGTTGGCAGGTAAGATGGTTAGGCAGTTACATGAGTGAAGTATCAACGGAAACAAATACGGCGGCACGGATTGGATGGCCTGGCCCCGGCTTAGGCTCTGGCTGGCGTGGGGTACCTGGGTGGTGAGATTCGTCCATTCCATAGGCACTATTCGAGGCCGAGCATTTGACAAACAATTTTTCTCTGGTCTCTTGCAGCGTCATCGTCATTGTTGTTGTCATCTAGGTAACTTGTACTATCAACAATATGTCGGGGATGAGGACGGAGAAAAAGAAAAGAAAAAAAAAGCACATGCCTCATTTCTCAAGGTCAACACCAGCGTCATATAAAACCCCCATTGATGGCTCCCGTCACTTCCATCATCCCGAGCTCCTCTTCTCCTCCCATGTCCCGGTGCCAAGCAAACCTGGCTAGCAGACGGAGTAGACGGGGCGGCCTCCATTGTCTGGGGTCCTGTCAGCCCGCAAATGAACGGCGTCCTCTGTCCAATCCTTTCAGCCGCCGCTCTGAATTCGCAATCCGCCATCGACCTGCATCCAGACAGCCGAGCTTAAAAAAAGAAGGAGAAAAACACAGGCTTCAGGGGTTGTTTCGTAACACGGAGATACGCCCTGTGTACCCTTTTCTTACTAGGTACCTACCTGTCCAGGCCCTCCGGCCGAGTCAAGGTCTTCTTGCTGGCCTCGGTCAATACTAAGCGGAATTGGTAGGTTTTCCACCATCTATTGCATCCAATATTCTCACTTGAACAACCCGACTCACGTGTCTGCGGATTGAATAGTAACTCCTGTTGCTATACTAGTATACGTTGGCAGGCTACACGGTGGAAAATAAGTAAGCGGCTCTCGGGTGCAAAATGTCTTTGTTGACGTTCGACACAATCTGTATCCGTAAATGCTTGCCAAACAGCCGTCTGGAACTCTGGATATGATGGAGGAGATCTATGGATACGATCCACGAACGCCGATATGAAATTCGCCATCCTTTGATAAGGGAGGGATGCCATTTTTTCGCCTCTCGGATGCGGCTATGGAAGACATGCATGCCGTGCCGCGCCTCAGTCAAATCTTGAAGCAGCAATTGACTTCTGCTAGACTACTAGCAGCAGGTCTGACCGACGGACGGAGACACTTGTAACGAGCACGGTTCCGTGGCCACAGCTCAGTATTCACACATGCCTACCACCGGAAGACGGACGTCACGGCTCTCCTTACTCGCACACGGCAGCATCCTAATACCAATACCAGCGGCGGCGAGACCGAAATGGGAACTCTTGTATCACATTGACTGACTTGTTGTGCGTTTCAATGTCGGAATCCGCACGCCATCGACGATCGAGTCGGTCGCCGGGAATCAGCTTCGTCTCGTCCGGCTCAAGACGAATTTCGCACCGGGCTGGAATGCGATCCCGAAAATGTTCGGGACCCCAAGAGCGGGAGGGAGGCCGGGAGACCGGGAAGAGGGCCTGATACGGCCCAACCATCAGCATTGCCATTGGACAACGTCGCCTTGGTGGCCTTCAAGGTGGACTCTCGATTGGAGACAGCATTCGCCACCTCAGCCTCTCGTTTCTCCTTTATAAAGCATGGGATCCGTGAGAAAAGACAACGACAAAAAACACACCGATGAGTCTGACTAAGGTAAAGATGCGACATGGGTGACATGCTGGCGGCCTCGCTCCGTTTTCTGACTAAAGAGAAGCGCCGGCGGGCCGCAAGCGGCGTGGTCGTGGCTCCTTGAGGTACCCGCGGTCCTTGGTGTTCTCCGCAGGTGCACTTGTATCTGGTGCACCTTCCTCCATTGGACTGATGCCTGGTTTGTCGGATTTGTGACGGCGTACAGACCTAAGGCAGGAACGCCTGCTGCTTACCTAAGGAACCCGGATAGCGTGGCTGACCATCAAGCTTCGCCGGCTTCACACGTGATCTTGAGCTTTCAGACCCGCTTCTGTTTGGCCTTCCGGTGCACTTCCGGTCCGTCTCGCTCGCCGTATGCTCCAGATTCCGCTTTGTTTCTCCATTTCCTCTCTCCCCAAACCTTGACAACCAACCAACAAGAAAATTTCATCGACCGCTCAGTGGCCGCTGGCCCAGCATCCATCAGCGAAAAAATCCCGCCGCCGACATCTCGTATCACGTGATCATCTTCCATCTGGCAGTGGGAAAAATACATCACCCATACGACACGCCAACGACGCGCGAAGACGAGTGGCCCCGGTGGCTATCCCTACCACCCCTGGACGCGCCCAGATAGATGCCTGAGCCCACTCCAAACTCATCCTAGCGGTTGCCAGTACGTTTCGCAACGCGGCTTTCAGCCTCGCGATCTCTGTGGAAGATGACACCTATCTAACGTCCAAGATGCAGACCCTGGCGCCCATCTACCTTCTCCCGAGACGTGACGGTTCCCTCGATCGCCGGCGAGGCGGATATAGGGGAATGAATAATCCAGCTGCCTATACTCCCCTCGAGACCTTGCTCCTGTTCCAAGCTCTCGCAAAACACGGCCTCGAACCCGCTGGCTTCGCCAAAGTCGCGGATGAGCTCATCAAGAACCCCCAGATCCGGGCCGACGACTCCTACGATGCCGCGCGATTGAATCCCGACGCACTTCGCCAGGTGTTTCTCCATGTTTGGGCCGAAGAGCTGGGTAGTGGCAATGCGACATCCGACAAGGTCGATGGCTTATCTTCCATCAACTCTAAGAAGCGCAAGCTCAGTCGCCCACCGGTGCCGACCCTGAAAGAGGCGAAGCAACAGGTGGACCAGTACCCGGCGCTGGTAGACCGGCTTTGGGTCAGGTGGAGGGACTCCGTGGTCCAAGCGGTTAGAGAGGATGAACGGCGGCTTGAGACGCTGAAGAGGGAGATCGATGAACTCAATGAGCTTGAGCGGGCCGAGAAAGCAAAGGCCTCTGCTCAACGCCCAGTAGCTGCGAACGGCAACCCAGCATCAAAGGCAACTCCGATCCCCGTCCCGGTCCCATCACCGATTCCAAACAATACACAAGCCGCTGCGGCGCATTCGCAAGCAAAGCCCCCGACGTCAGCACCCGTGCCCGATGCACCTACACCGCGACAAATCAGGCCCGCTCCTCCGCATGGCGGAGCCCCGACGCAAACCCCGGTGCCCGTCCCTACGTTGCCTCTGCCGCCGCAACCCCAGATCAAGGCACCGGCAGCATCGACACAAGGCCCTCCGCCTGCCCCGGGGCCTGTGCCAACAAGGAGAGATGTTGCGCCTGCCATAGGTGCTTTCCAGCAGTCACCTGTGCCGCCGCCTGCGCCAGTGTCCGCACCTGGTGCGCCTGCTACCACACCAGCCGCTGCGCCGACGGTCAAGCAGCATCAGCCCACGAGACCTTCCAGCGGCGCAGGGCAGGTTTTGCAGCCTCCGGTTGGCGCAGTTCAGCAGTCAGCTCGACCTGGCCAGTCAACATCACCGGTGCCTCTGCCTATATCACCTAGGCCAAACAACATACCAAAGTCGCACACACCAGGAGCGGCTCCGAAAATCATCTGGGAGAAGCCGTATCAGCCACCAGCATCTCAGCAACAGGTTCGTCCACCACATGTACCCACCACGTCTGCGCCTTCCACTCCTGGCCATCCGCACAATTCTTCACAATGGTATCCTCAGCCGACTGGTCAATATCATGGCCCTCCCCTTCAGCACAATGTACCGATACAGCCAAATCAGGGGCAAAGGCATTCCCAGCAGCCGCAGCCTGTGTTGGTCGCGCCCCAAGGACAAATCCAGCCCCAACTGCCTCAGCCCCAGCCCCAGCCCCAGCCTCAATATCAGGCTCGGCCTCATCCTCAAGGTCAAGGACAAACTCAATTTCATGCTCAGAATCAACCAAAGGGGCAATTGGTCGCACCTGCACCTGTGAAGTCCCCGCAGGAAGCACCCCCAGTTCAAAACACTGGCCGACCAATGTCTACGACGCCGATTGCGTCTCCCATTCGGCATCAGCCTCCTCAACACCAACAGCAGGCTCAGCAAGCTCCTGTTCAATCGACCCATCCTTCTCAGCCCCCTCACCCTCCGCAACCTCCCACCGGCTACTCCCACACACATCACCGACCACTCGCTGCGGCGTCACATACACCTCCACCACCGCCCATCCAGCCAATACAGACTACTGTTCCTCCGCCAAGATGGCCACAGTCGCAACCATCACCATACGCGCAGCAGCAATTTAGTCCTACACCTGCTCCAGCACAGCCTCCTGCGAAAGTGGCCGATAACCAAAGGCGGGTCACATCTCCGTTCATTAAGCAACAGCCGCAACTACCGTCTGCGATTCCGCCTCGTCTCAACCCCCTACTCGGGACGCCCACACCAGCGCAAAGAGCCGCAAGCACCCCAATACCACCCCCGCAAACTCCTGTTACTGCTCCCCCAACCTTCCATTTTACTGGATCGGGCACTAAGTGGACCTTGAAATCGACGCCGTCTACTCCCCGGCCGACTGGCAGAGAAGTACAGAGTCCCGCAATGGAGCCGCTAAGCCCCGTCCAACAATCGGCACCCTTACCCGCATCGACGCCGTCGCAGGCGGCAAAGAAGGTCAGCCCGAAGCCGGTGCCGAAGCAGGAGAACAAGACACCCAGAGGTCGTGGTCGTCCTCCTCGTAGTGCAAACAAGATGCGTGCTGGCAGTACACCTTCGGTTGTTGGTCTTCCTCGCAGGAGCCAGTCGGTCGCGTCACAAACTGACGAACTGTCCATGGATCATCACGATCTGGCGCCTCGAGTTAAGGACGAGAACGCCACTCCTAGAGCGACTCCAAGAGTCACACCGAAGCCGCACGACGATACGGGCGATACCACTGCAGACGAGAGCGTGCCAAGTCGTAAGACCATGATCACGCCTAGCAGCGTGACGTCTCGACTGGCCCAGAAGCGCAAACGCCAGGATACGCCCACCGACACTCCACCTATGCCACCAACTGAAGTGCTTTGGACTCGTCAATTTGGCCGCGTGAGTGCTGCTGCTCTTGATCAGATAGGCGCTCACAGATTCGCGAACCAATTTGCAAACCCAATTCGGGAACGTGATGCTCCTGGCTACAAGACCTTGATCCTACAACCACAGGACATCAAGTCTATTCGCGCTGCCATCACTCACGGTAACCGCACCGCAACAGAAGCTGCCAAGGCGTTGCCTGACGGAGATCCGGGCGCAGGTTCCGTTCATTTGCCTATCAGTGACGATCTTGTCCCGCCGAAGAGTATCATCAACAGTGCGCAGCTGGAGAGGGAACTTTTCCATATGTTCTCGAACGCTGTCATGTACAACTTGAACCCCAGTCGCGGACCTGGGCCGGCCTTCATGAAGGTCGGCACCTCAGAAGGTGCCGACGCACTTGGCTACGAACTCGACGAGGACGCTGTGGTCCGTTCCACGAGGATGATGGCCGGAGAGGTCGAGAAGATTATAGGAGAGCTTCGTGACGCGGAGAAGGAACGTACGGGCCAAGCTCCATCAACATCTGGCAACACCAGGCCCGCTAGCGTCGCAACGGGTGAAGACACCCCGATGGCAGAAGATGATGTCGATGAGTTGGCAGGCGACGCGGACATTGGTTCCACTACGCGACGGCGAAGACTGGGCACGCGAAATTGACCACCACCGGGCATGGTACAAGCGGTCGTGACATGAATTATTGGGGAGCAAGGAGCCAATACTGCCCGGGAAACGACCCGTAGAGGATATCGCAGGCAGGTTTGCTTGCACATGATGATCTTACCAATGCACCCAACTGTGGTCAACAATGAGAACCTACATGATCAGAAATGTGCTTTTTATGCTGACTGTTTGCTGCTCTGTTTACTTGTATTCCCCTGGGGTGGGGGTTTGCATTCTTCCTCACACTTGCGTCCTGAACTCAGCGCGCTCGGTGTGTGTCTGATTTCAGACCAAGCAGCATCTCGCACAATTGTCCGTCCAGCGTGAGATCACAGCACCTTCCGCAACGAAGAGCGGCCGACCGTCATGCCAAGCTTCGCGTGGATCGGCCGCAATCCTAGGCGACTGAGACAGCGGAATCCGTAGAGACCACATGTGCAGTCAATCTCACCCTCCGATGGAGCCTGATTCTCTTGTACATCACGACCAACATATCCGTCCTCGCCGCTAAAATCCATCTGCGCAACTTCTATCATGGCATCGCTTTACGTTCCTCTCCCGCTCGGTGACTTCATCAAAGTTCCCGACGTCAAGCCTGGCAACCCAGCGGACACCATCGAGGGCGAGCTTCGAGTCGTCAACCTCGGAGACTCACCTGACCATTGCTGTCTTTCATATACACCTGGGACGGCTCGAAGCACGAAGACGCCGGACCAGAGTGGACCTCCGAGTCCGAATCCATGGTCTTGAAGGGCGAGCCCAAGACGATCAGACGCAACCTGTTCAACGCGCTCCGCTCCGTGAGCGATGTCAACGTCGAGGGGTCCGTCTGGATAGACGCCGTTGGTATCAACCAGGCCGAAGTCGCCGAGAACAAAGTTGACGGCTTGCCGAGTTGGATCCCAGATTATTCTCAACCGCTTCCATTTGACGAACTACAACGACCACTTCGCAAGTTGAAAACATGCATTGACTTGAAAAGGGACTTCGGATACAGCAAATTTGACCCATACGGGACCATCATACTCAAAGAGATGATGTTCGACAATGTGGCTGCTAGCTGTCCTGCGCATTGGAGGGCACCTGACTGTCGACTGTCAGACCTGTTGCGGAGGTTGTTCGCAACAAAAGACATTCTCTGGCCGTACGATTTTTCGATAACAGATGCCATTACCCATGTTTTGACGGCAAGCAGTTACATCAAACCCGACCCTCGTCAATAGGAGGGAGAAGCATTGAGGCTCGAATTTCAGGATTGGATTTTCCCGCACATTTGCTGGGTTCTCTGCGAAGAGGGTTTAGAGCAGCCCCGGACTTTGCCCCAGAATCTGAGAGCCTCGAGAGACCCACACAGCATCTCAAACTCCACGAGGGATTCTCGCAGTTGATTGAGCCCATTCTTTCTGGAAGCCGGAGATATAGCACATGGAACGAGGTCGAAAGGGGTGTGAAGGGTATCTTGAATATTAAGGTGGCCCAGAGACATGTAGAAACGCACTTCCGTGATGTTCGGAATACGTTCCGGATGCAATGGGACAAGGCTTGCAAACACAGAAACGGCATCGGGACTGAGAAAGGCTACTTCGGACTCGCACCCAGAATGGTCAAAACAGGAGACAGAGTGTGCATACTTCAAGGAGGCAGGGTTTCCTATGTTTTCCGCCACCAGGCGAGTGACCCTGATCCAGTTGTCAGATTTGTTGGGGAGGCTTATGTATATGGGATCATGTATGGAGAGGCGCTCGGGGAAGGGGGATGTTCAATTCTGAATGATTAAAGCATACTGAGGCGGGCTTTCAGACGGATATTGCATGGTACACATGGGACAATTCATGTTCTAGAAGTCACGGAAGTACTCTATGAATCGGTTCTTCCGCTGACACTGACATACCCATGCGTAGAAGTATTCTCTACTCGCAATTGTCAATGTGTTTCGCGCGCAGCTGTCTGGTATCTTGATCCGACTAGGTAAGAAGCACAGGAAGTTAAGGCAGATGCATTCATCTAAAGTCGGACGTAGTTCTAAGAGCCAAGGATTCCAGAGACGAAACATGCTTCTCGACCAGATATCATGGAATCTTCAACGCAGTCGGCCAAGGTTTCGACAACAAGATATCTCTTAGGATCAATAAAAAATACCACGACATTGAGGCTCGAGCTTCGGAGTGGTCCCGAGCGCAGCCATTTCTCCACCCTGATGCGCAGCGGTTTCACCCCGATGTCCTTAGCCAGGGAACCAAGGACCGCACCCACAAACCCTAGGACAAATGTGGGTAGCTCTAGACAAGGGTCTCCTCAACTCGCCCGCGAGACCAAACACCATCGTCCGTCCTCGATCATCGGGACTCTCCAGTCCAATGTCATAGACCAACATTCATGGCCATGCTCTCATCGAGACGGCACGTCAGGAGCTCATCACCATTAAAGTCGAGTGGGTGTCCAACGTCTATCAACATAGATCGTCCACACTGGCCGCCCTCGAGGGAAATTTTCCGAGTCAGGACCCAGCTCGCTAGCCTGGTTCATGTGGATATCCTTCTCCTTGAGACTTGGAGTCTGGACATGTCTGTATCTGGGATTTGATCATGGAGCATCTAATCTCGGTTATGAAGGATCAACCTTCTTGGCAAGCTTGAATATTGAGCCTGCCGTCCCGTCTCGGGTCATGAACCCGTCTAAGCCTTCAACTTGTCTTCCTCTTCTGAAGCCCGGCTTTGCTCTATACGCGCCTCTGTTTATGACTTTGACACTTTACCCATCGTCAAAATCCACACGCACACACACACGCACACACACACACACACACACACGCACGCCAACGCTTGCCAAGCCGCCTTATGCGATCTTAGACATGGTCGCATCGCAGCCCCTACGGGGCTGGGAGCTCCAAGACCAGCCGACACCAACTCCGGCTACCTTCGATCAGAAGCAACGAGGCATGCTTGGCTATGGGCCGGACAAATATACCACAGAGACCCCTCAGTGGCCCTTCCAAGACGTCGAAGACGACGAGCCCAAACAATCCCATCCTCCTCCTCCTCCTCCACCACCACCTCCTACATTACAACCGCCCCCGCACAACCCGCCATACCAACATCAACCTCCCCTGAGTCCAAGGACATCAAGCCACACACGCCACATCCTCCGGTACTGGGCCCTCGAGCTCGCCACGGTTTTCGTCGCGGTATGTCTTCTAGTCGCCATCATCGCGCTTCTCGCGCACTACGACGGCCAATACATGCCGAAATGGCCGTACGACATCAACCTCAACTCCGCGATCGCCTTCCTCTCGACGTTCCTCCGTGCCGCCATCGTTGCCGCCGTGGCGGAGATCATCGGCCAGATCAAATGGACCTGGTTCACCGAGCAGACGCGACCTCTTCGTCACCTCCAGGACTTCGACGCAGCGAGTCGTTCCATCCTCGGGTCCATGAAGCTCTTGGCGGTGCTGGTGTGGAACATGGGATTCACCTCGGCCGGCCTGCTCGCCATCGGGGCCGCCCTGGTCACCATCGCCAGTCTTGCCGTCGGCCCCGTCACTCAGCAAGCCGTCCGCACGACGACATGCCCCATGCTGTCGGAACACGCCAACTCGTCCATTCCCGTGGCCAACTACGTGCCTGGGTCATCGGCGTATTACCGGGTCGGCGCAGGCTCGTACGAGCTAGAAGTCGACATGAAGAGTGCCATGATCCAGGGCATCACGGACCCAGGTGGCAAGGACAGCAACGTCCAAGTCAGCTGCCAGAGTGGCAATTGTACTTGGTCCGACTGGGGCACGGGAGTGACGCATGCTAGCATCGGCATCTGCAGCAAATGCATCGATACCACGGAGTTCGTCAGCGAGCCCAGCAGAGGCGGTAATCTGACGCTGCCGGATGGGGACGCGTACATCAACATCCTGGCTGGTGCCTACATGTGGGTAGGCCACAGTAACCTGACCGCGTACACCGAGCTGTTCAGCGAGGAATTCGCAGCCGCAGCCGCCGTCTCGCTCGCCAACTTCAGCATGCTCATGGTCAGCAAAGCACCCTGTTCGTCTACGACCGAGGCAAACGGGGCGATCAAGCTGGACTGTCCCCACGTCACGTCCCAGTACAACAACGACTACACCTCTACCGCCGGGGACTACGTCGCTACCTCATGCGTTTTGTACCCGTGTCTGAAGGAGTACTCTGCTCACTACGAGAACAACACGCTCACAGAGAAGCTCGTCCGCACCTCGACGGCGGTGCAGAACCCGGCCGAAATGTCCGGCAGCAGCTATTACTCAGGCTTCGGCAACTACACCGCCATACAAAGTCCTTGCGTGCTGGACAATGGCAACTGGTACGACAGAAGCAACATGAGTCAGGCTCTGGACATTCCTGGACGGACTTGGGCCAACATCAGCACCGGGGCGGGCGACGACATCACGAAAGCGCCCAACTCATGCCTGTACAAGATGGACGGGACCTTCTTCTCGGCGCTGTCCAGCTTCATCAGCGGGGACTTGCTCAGCGGGTCGTGCAGATACAACGCCATGCAGAGCGGCCACATCAACTGCTACGACGAGTGGTGGCTCACTCCGTTATGGGCCGAGAACAACGCGACCGTGACCAGTCTGACCAGTGCTATCGACGACTTCGCGTGGGTCGTGACGAACAAGTTCCGCATGACGGGGCTGGGCCCGGACGCTCATCGAGGACTCGGCGTTTTCCACCGCAACGCCGAGGTTCTGGGCGTAGTCTGGGCGAGCACGACCTGTACCTTCTTCGATGGGAAATACCTCGCGCTGCCCATCGTCCTGGTCTCGCTGTGCGCGATGCTGCTGGGCTTGATCATCGCGAAGAACTACACAGACCCGGACCAGCCTGTGTGGAAGGGCAGCGTTCTCCCGCTGCTCTTCTTCGGACTTCACAACGGCTTGGGGCCCAGGCCCGGGACGGCGGCGGCGGGCCAGAACGCGACGAGAGGCGACGCGCCGCCGGATGACCTACGGCTGGCGAGGAACTCGTCGTTCTTTGGAGAGGGCGGCCGCTCGGCGCCAGAGCTGGATCGAATCCACCAGGAGTCCGGACGGTTGTGGGTTCGGTTCCACGGCGGTACGGACCCGGGGTTCTTGGACTTGGGGACGAAGGGGAGGAGGATAGATGTCGAGGCCATTGATACGGCGTTGGGGTCGGGAAATGCGAGCAAGGGCGAATCGAGGGGGAGAAAGCACGATAAGATGAGATCAAGTCCTTAATGCTCAGTCACGTAAAACTCCTTTCAACTACAAAAGACCAACCTTGCGCCCCTCTCTGCATGACTCACCTCACGTTGATTGACTGCCCTTTCATGTTGCCGATATTAGATAGCCTACCACCTGGTGAGTGTGGCAGTATTGAAGACGTCACCGGCTGGAACGGGGAACATGGAAATAGTTAGTAAGTGATCGGCCAATGGTATTGGACCCCCAGGACTAATTCGGCACGGAATAGCACAAAGAGCTTCATAGCACGTCTTCGAAACCCAAAAACGCCAAATGCTATTTTCTCTGTCTAGCTATGCTGGTGGGGGCAGCTATAGTTTCTCTCTAAACGCCTAAGCCGAGTCAAGCAACGCTCTTTCTACCCTTCTGCCGACGGTCGTACTCCAGCCGTCGATCTTCTTGTTCCATAAGTTCGTGAGGTATAATGTTACAGTCATCAACACCACCCATCCAATAACGTAACCTTGGGCCCGGCCAAAGTTCTCGAATAGTCTCGGCATGAGCCAGAAGCCCAGGCTATGCAGGACTGGGCCGTGGACGAGATACAGCGAAAAGCTGATCTTGCCGAGGTACTGAGAGACCCGACCTTCCAAGAGGCGGACGAGGACTGGGCTTCGTAGAATGCAAGGGAGCAGAAGGATTGCCCCCATCGCCTGGTAAAACATCCAGCCCGACAGGGGAATATAGTACCGCGGCACCATGGAAGACAGCAGAACGAAACCGGGGGTCCATTCGGCAGACGCGTCAGGATATGAAAGCAGCCAGAGGGCTACAAACATGGTGAACCAACGAGCTGCCGCTGATGACAGGACTGACTGCACCAAGGTGACCTTGGGATCGGACTTTCTCGGGTATCCAAGCAAGTCCTCGTTGGAGTCGGATGTGCGTCGAATGTCCATCTCAGAGAGCACCATACCTCCCATGAAGGCAGCCATGTCCCAACGACCAAAGATCAAGCTGTAGACGGAGAGGAAGCTTCCAATACCGAGGCGCCATTTCGCCTTGATAGCGGCGGTGCCGAGAAGGAACAGATAGAGGAACATGGAGCCGCGGAGTTCCATGGGAATGGTGAAAGTGTGAGGGTCGTAGCGGGTGTGGTAATGAGCGAAGTTGAAGGGATTGGCCCATTCCGCGTAGACTCTAGTAAAGTTCTTGATGGCGTAGGTCATGTTGTCGTGGATCATGGGGTGCTCTTCCCACGAGCCACCCATCTGAGCCCAGGTGATGTTATGGGTGTTCGTAAAGTTGGTGGCCCTGGACGCCTCGATCTCCTTTGGCGTCTGCTCGTGCGAAGTTCTGTGCTTACGCCAGATTTTCTCCAGGTGTCCAACCCCGGTCTTCTCCTCGCGAGGACGCGGCTTGGTGGTTGGTTTGGTGGCTTCCACGATCACCTGAGTGGCATTTGCGGACTTCTTGTCGTGCTTCACCTCTGCCTCGAGACTGTCGACAAAACCGTAGAGCATGGCGGGCATGAAGAGTTGCGAGGTGCGATTCAGGCAGAGTTGGTCAGTCGATGCAGTCAGGTTGGTCAGATTGCCCAGGGTAAGAGGGGTCTGCAAGTGCAGGTGCTCTGCGACACCTCTAGCGCCCGCTGTAGCAACAGTCCCATTGATGCAGGAATCGCCAAGTTGAGGATAAGCAAAGGTGACGGTGCCATTGATGTATGCGGAGTCAGGTCCTTTGTAGATGGCGGATTCGGACTTGAAAGCACCCATTTGAGCCAGCAACGCGACCAAAAACATGCTGATGGTAGGAGGGATGTACAATCGGAATACACGCCTCAAGACCGAGGATGCAAGGCTCTTGTAGGCTGCCTCGACACGTCGCTCGTGAATGGCCCTTAAAATATGCCTGCACAGAACGAACCCGGAGATGGCGAAGAAAATTGCGACCATTGGGCGACCTCGATGCAAGAGGCAGATAATTGGCAACTGATGCCATCCCACATACGGCTCTGGTGCGCCAGGGGGGTTCGCGCCGCTACCCAACATGATGAACGGTGTCCATGGCCAGAAAAAGTGATAATTGAATACGATGAGACAGGCGATTCCGCGAAGGCCGTCGAGAGCCCTGATCTTGTCTCTGTGCCTTCTTGAATCCGAGTTTTGAGGCTTCGTCTTTTCGTCGTAGCTCTCGTGCAGGTCGCGGTCATCCTTCTCCGTCTGGGGGAGGAGCTCGGTCTCCTGACCCCCGTGCGCCCACGCAGGCTTGTCCCAGACCTTTTTAATCATGATGATGATGTTGCCGTTGTCTGCCGGAACGGTCTTGCTCGGGCGATTGCGAGCTGTCTTGACGGCATGCGGGTGCGGGTGCGGGTGCGGGTGGTGAGAATGGTCCTCTTTTTTTTTTATCGCCAACTCGAAGAGAGTTTAGTGAGATGAGATGACGGCGACAATTGGGATGCTGAGACAAGACGAACTAGATCTGCCGTGTGGTCGCTGTCGACAGTGTTAAAAAGGAGAAAGGCTCAGGGGCTCCGCCTGTTTACCTGAGGCACAGTTCTCTCCACTCATCAGGGCAGTCACCAGTGAGCGGGAGCCGGGACTCGGTTGCACCTTTGGCCACTCCGATCCTCCCGTGGGCAGTGATCAGCGAACAATAAACCTGAGATTCCCAGCTTTTTTTATATTGGAACTGGCCCATCAATGTTCCCCGGACGCGTCGTCATTTTGCCATGTGGCTTTGTTCCAAGGAAACCGAAAGTCTGGCCTTTTCTCTTCCTTGTGAAAAGTTGCGTGCCATAAATAAACAACAGCCTTCCGCATTAACCACACTTGCATTGAGAGTCAGCCCAGTTCAACGCGTCGTTGCAACGTATTGAGAGAGTCCCCCCCCAAAAAACCGCCGCATTTAGTTACATTTCAGCCGCCTCAACCGGCACGATACGAGAGCTTGTTGCCGTGGGGTTTTTTTGTTTTTTGGATGCGCCGCTCCCGCCGGGAACGGGACATCGGACAACGGCGGATACGAACGTCTCAACCAACACAGCCCGACAACCAACTGTGAGTTTGAAACGTTACTTAGGCTACACTTGTCCCTCTCAACTCGGCATTACCCAAGGACTTTGGTTGGAGAAATAAATCATCGCCAGTGAAGAATGTCTGTTGCTCAGCTTCGACGTATTTCGAATTTGTTCATGACCGAGTATTTCGCATCAAGTGAGTTTCCGCTCAGAAATGCATTTCCTCTCACGCCTGTTTGTCTACTTCGTCTGAATTTTGACTGTGGTTATTTGCCCCCCTTAAGCCTCATCTGAAAATATCGGATGAGTGCACCAACGCCACACAAAGCCTCGTAACCGGGCACCAGTTCATTCTGAACTCGATTGAGCATCATGTCGTTTACGGCCACGGCAGCTTATAATGATTGATCGCCAAACACAATGAGCAGTGATCATTATCACGAGGTAAGATCTAAAACGAATTTCTTATCAACTGCGCCCGAGTACCCTGCGCGTTGAGAAATGATCGAATTTTCGAT
>JAXCEF010000444.1:0-44635 GCA_037178605.1 Colletotrichum euphorbiae | reverse complement strand
ATGCGAGTAGGTACTTCCTTCTGAAATACAGTATATTACAGCTGGAATATTCAACGCTATTAGTGCTTTAGAGGATGAGGCTCTAATACAGCCTAACAACATCACTACAGTCATTTACTACACCATCAGACAAGTTAAATATAGTTAGGTATTTCGATATTATATAATTAGAGGCATAGAGGAAGATTTCAACAATAGAGACTTTTAAGATAGCGTGGAGGCGGAATTAAAGTCAGAAACAGCAGACATCCTTTTCATCCACCTAGCTACTACTACTAGGAGGGCAGTAATCTTTTTAGGTCTACTAATTAAGTTATGAGATAGAAGGAGCTAGTTTTATAATAATTAGTAGTTAAGGGGAGGAGTAGAGGACAGGTTGCAGTTAATAGTCTTTATTATAATAAGCCTTTTATAAGGCTAAGGAGCCAATATTTCTAAAGTCTTTATATAATAACTACACCTCATGCCTACTATACATACAGACCCTCTACTATAGATATTAGGTTTATATCTTATTAACTAGGTTAGGATGTTCTCACAGACTGGGATTTTAGTACTAATAAAAGAACTACTGATAATAAGAAAGATCAATTAGGTTAACTAACTATCAGCTACGTTTACTAATAAAAAGCTAACCCCTAGATACTAGATATTAATTAAAGCAGATAGGCTTAACTGAGACATAGCTTATAAACTCAAGGATAGCATCTTTCAAGAAAAGAGCCTAGAAATATAATTAAAGTAAGAAAAGAAGTATAATTATTACTTTAAAAATCAAAACCCCCCTACAACCAACAATATAGATATTAACTCTCCTAGCCCTAGCATAGGAGATTCGCAGACCTAACAACCAGATGACGCTATAGAAGCTAAAGAAATTAGGCTATCAACAGAGTTCAACAATATTTGGAACGCTGAGACGAGAGAATCTAACAAGCAGTTTTTAAGAATAAATAAGCAATAGCAACCAATCAACTTAATATAACACATTAGTATGCCTAGGTCTATAAAACTATTAATATCACCTTACTTTACGCTCTTCCCTCATAATTAAGTTCACTATAACTACTATAATAATATAGCTAACTTTAAGTATACTAGGCCTAGACCTAACCCCTTACTGAATAAAGATAACTCTATTCCTATAGTACCCTAGTATATCAGAAGCAATAAAGAGTCTATAAATCATCTAGTAGCATGATATAGAAAAGGGTTATAAATTACTACAGCAGATCATACCAACTATTTATCCGATATCTATAATACGCAAGGGACCTTAATCTTATAATAAAACATAGACGGTTGCAATCTTATAGGGTTGCTATATATAGCAATTAGAGGCTGCTCTTATAAGCATTATATCCCTCCTCACAGCACACCCTAGGTACTAAGCAAAACCCCCAATAAGACTTCAGTAGAAGCTATAGACCCAGACCTGAAAAACGAGATCTATAATATAACTATAGTTATTTTGTTCCTGAATTACAGCAACACGCATTAGGCATCAATCATAGTAAACCAAGTATAGGGCCGCAGCTACTACTAGGATTCAGCATAGGACTTATAAAGCAACTAGAGGTTTATAGATACTATAAATAACCTCAAAGAGTAATATAAGGCATTAGGAGCCCCTAATTAGTTACTATAAATCTTATTAACTAGCTAGTATATTATTAACTCTACATAATAACAAGATAGGTTTATATATAGACTTTAATATATTAAGTAGGCTCAGGCGTTCATCTAGGAAGGTTTCCTATTACCTCAATACAGTCAAATAGTCCAGAGGGATCCCACTGCTTTCCTAGAGTCTAATATTCTATTAGTCAATTAGTATATCTCTACTATTACTTTAGAGTTTTGCAATATGCCTATTAAAAGTGGGTTAACACTAAGAGATATCAATATCTCCCAGGAAGACTTTAAAAAATTACTATTCTTCCCCTAGCTTCATATTATATCTAGCCCTATAGATAGTTAGCCTCCTATTAGTAGTAATAATAATATCATCCTCTCTCTAACTTAGGACCCCCCTTTTAGTTATTACAGTCCGCTCCTATCTGCGCCTACACTAGGGCCTATATCTATATTACTACAGTCACTAAATTCGCTACTATCTAAAATATCTAATAGGGAGCTTAATTATCTTGGACGCCAAATTGAAGATCAGCATTTATAGAGCCCCAACCCCATCTCAAGACCTATAAGGCCTTCTAGGACCTCATTAGTAGAGCTACTAAGTTATCCTAATTAACCTAAAGCCTTAGATAAGTATAATTATAATTATGAGGACTATATATAATAACAAGTAGATTAGTGGGATTAAGTTAAATAGAATACGCCTAAGGGGGCATATTACTATAACTTCTCGCACCCACCTCAATAGGGAGGATAGTTTCAGTTATATCAGGGGTTAGAATGAGATAAGGCATATAAGGAGGAGCTAGAGAAGGAGAGGTAGTTATTGAGGTATGAACTAAGGTAGAAGGCGAAAGCCAATAATAGCCCCATTTTGCAGCAGGACCGCCCACCACAAAGGAGATAATAAAATAAGTCTGCCAATAGGGCTCTATATAGTAGTATTTCTTTTATTTCTTTTATTTTTAATTAGTTATTGAGACTCCCTATAGGGGTCCTTTAGTAAGTCTCAAGGGGATAATTGGAATAAGATAAGATGGCTTAGCTGTTCAGTCAGCAGGCCCACTATTAATAGGGTCTAAAACGGAGGAATCACATATCAGTCACCATCAGGATCATCATCATCCATAGTCTTTTTCAGCCTCAAGGGGGCTTATACCTTAATAATCCCCCATATAATTTCCATAATATCTCTTTCATTTCAAGCTCAATTCTTCCGATTCTTTCTAATTAGATCTGCAGATCGCTACGCGCATCTTTTGAGCCTATTTTTGTTATTCCTATCCGTTCGTGGGTAGTGTTAAATTGTTTGCTATCTTTGCAGTCCCCACCGGGCTCCTGCTCTTCCCAATACCTATATAGCGGAGATATTTAATATTAACTAATAACACTTACTTGAGTATTATCTATATAAGAGGGCGAAGGGAAAGGTTCCCATAGAGTTTGTAGTAATAGCTATAATTAAATAGCTATAAATCCACTACTCCAGATGAGATATATAAACGCCCTCTTCGCTAAAAGTATGACTCTTTGATTATTTGTAGACCTCTTTGAGGCTTAACTCTTTTATAGTATCAGCATATTAGCTACTATAGACCTAAACCCCTTCGTTAGCTGCGCAAGGCTACGCGAGGGGTCTATATTAATAATAATAAGCCTATTAATACTATTAAGTACGACTCCTGCGCTGTAGCGAAGATAATAAGACAGGTCCGCCAAGCCCCGAGAGAGTCAGTAATATCATCAAAACCTAGCAAAAGGATCGCTATTAACTTCCACAACTATAATAAGGAATATAGGGGGTATATATTAGCAGCTATTATAGCGGATAGAGCCTCAAGCTTTACTTAGGACTTCTATCTAGCTAACTAAATACCTAAATCCCTCATTGAAGTAGTAAATAAAGTTATATTAATAATTAATATAATATACAAAACCAAGGTTCAGGTTTTTGAGGCTAACAATGAGATACTTTAGCACCTAAGAGTCATAATAAGGATTAAGAGCAAAGATATTTAAATAGAGCTCTCTGCTCCAAATACGTAGGCCTCAAATAGAGGCGCCAAAAGGATTGCTACTATTATTAAGCAAAAAGCCCGCTCGTTACAACTCTCAGCCTCGCTACCCATAGTATTATAGCCCGAAATTATAAAAGCAGCTACCTACCTATATAGCTACACACCACATAAGTAATAAGGGTAGAAGACGTCTTATAAGATACTTCACAAGACATCAAAGGAGGGTTTTATAGTACCTAATCTAACTTACCTTTAGGTATTTAGGAGCAAGGCTTTCATAATATCTTTAGACGCCTAACTTCATTAAAACCATCGCTAGCAGCTAGCTACAAGAGCCTAGATTAGCTATCTAATTAGATATACTACCTCAAATAGCTATAGGATTTAGAACCCTCTAAAAAGAGAGGTTATTACCACTCAAGACATCCTATTCAATAAAGAAGCTATCTTCAATGGCTAAATAGATACTCGCTATAGTAACTTCAAAGACATAACGCTAGAGGAGGTCTAAAATTACTATACTACGCTCCTCAACCAGAGAAGTACTATTCAGAGTAACTCTAAAGCTATCATAAACCTAAATAATAACTCATAATATATAGAAGATGAGAATAAATAAACGTATAGTAAAGTATTGACAATAGAGCTAATATATAGCTATTCTCAAGCAAAATTTGCTCTACTACTAACTCCCCCCTAGTCTCCTGAATTAATATTATTCTAAGCACTTAAGAAAAGCATTTACGCTAACCTCAACGTGAGGGGGTATATCTCAGCAGTTTCTAATAATACTAACCCGAGTTCAGACTTCTATTCAAAAGTTAGAGTCACCACGAGGACTTTATATAAGGCGGTCTTCCTAAGCTATACTACTAATAAATCTCATATAAGAGTAAAACCTAGCGAACCTAATATTTATTACATACCTCATATATACAAAACCGACAATAGTCGAAAGTCCTCAGCATAATCTAATCAACCTATTAGTTCTTTAGCAAGCAGCTATAAACCTGCCTGGAATATTACAATAAGGCTACTATTCCTAGCTCTAGAAGTAATAACTTTAGAAATAAATCCAAAGTAGCAAAATACCTACTAGAAGTAATTACTACCATTACCCTCATTATATTTTAAGCTTTATAGCCACCTAATAGGTACTAAGTTCATCCAGGCCAAAGAGAGTTATCTCTAGAGCCACCAAATATTTCAATCTTAGTTAATAGTATTACAAAAAACTACAAAAGGCCACAAGGTCCTTAGATACTACTAGATATATACCTATAAGCTAAATAAGTATAACAAGCTTCTAAAAGTTAAAGCGAGACTTATAGTGGGAAGTAATTAATAGCCTCACAACCTTCATAATACCTATACTACCACATTAGCTAGAATATCATTTAGGACCCTCATTACCATTACCAGCTAATTCAATATAGATCTAATCCAATATAACGATATCAATACCTTCATACATACTAACCTTAATAAAGAGGTCTATATAGAGATACTACTAGAATATTAAGAGCCTAAAAGAGTGCTTAAGCTCCTAAAGGCTCTATATAGGCTACGCAGATCCCCTCTTTTATAGCAGCAACACCTCAAAAAGGGTCTAAATACCCTCAATTTTAAGCAGATACCTAGTAAAAACTACTATTAGCGCCATAACAAGGTCTTATTCTTTTTCCACATCAATAACTACATTATTACATATCCCCCCGAAGATCGCAGTTATACCACCTCACTGATCAGATAACTACAGAAATAATCCTATCTCAAGGGTAGTCAAAACCTACATTAGTTCCTAGGGATTAAAGTCCTTTGAGATCAACTAAACAAGAGGCCAAAGCCATCACAATCAGAATTTATTAACAAATTAATAAACCTACTAAAAGAGGAGGACTACATTAATACTAGCTCATAATATAATACCCTAATAGCTACTAAAGATTTACTCCCATATAAAGAGCAAGCAACGCCTCAAGAGATTTAGCTATATCAATAAAAAGTCAGATTACTACTATATGCTACTATAATAACTAGGCCTAATATCGCTTTTATAGTTAGTTATCTTATAAGATTCAATTAAAACCCAGGCCTAAAACACTACCATACCGCTAATTAAGTCGTATGATACCTACTAAAGTCAAAGGAGCTCTACCTCGAGTATGGAGTCAAGGATATTAACAGGCTAGAGGTAGCTTCAGACGCTAGTTTCCCTAAGAACTTAGACCAAAAGAGTTCTTAAGCCTTCGCAATAAAGCTATTTGGAGAGATAATAGCCTGGAGAGCTAATAAATAGCAAATAGTAATAACTCTAACTATAGAGGTGGAGCTTTTAGCTCTATTGCAAGCTGCAAAGGAAGAGCTATTCGTAAGCTAGCTAATAACCGCCTTGTATGTGAACCTCCCTCCTAGAGGAGACCCTTCCTATGCAGTTAATCAGCCTCATAATAGCCTTAAGGTAGTTATCTAATATAATAATACCTAAATAATTAAACTAGTAACCCAAGAGATTATTTAAGTATAAACTGAGTTACGCTACGTTAATCTCCATAGCTATTAGCTATATTAACAGATTTAAGATAACTATATTGAGGTTATCTACACCTAATTAGCTAAAATAATAGCAGATGAGATAATAAAGGCCCTACTAGCTGCCACTTTCGCTACCTTTATTAGCTAACTTAACCTCATAGATAAGAGCAACCTTCTCGTAAATAATAGGCATACTAAACTAGAGGCTAAATAGGCTAAAATAGCTCTATAAATGGCGTTACTCTTTTCTACCTACTGGAAGGTTTTAATGAGCATGACGGGAGCGATTTAAAGCGATAGATATACCCTCAAATAGGCTATATATAAAAGGGCCTATAAGGGGGGGGGGGGGGGGGGGGGTGTTTGAGATTTATAAAAGTGGCTATTTGGGCTATTTTGGCTAGTTTGTCTAGTCTGGACCCTTTGTGCACCACTCTGAGGGGGCGTATGCCGATGGGCGTATGCCGATTTGACCCGAAATCCGTCCCAACTAATAGCCGGATTGTCGGTACCTATATCTAGCAGAGATTTTAGTGGAGACCTTTGTACCTCAGAACTTACGAAAAATACACACCAATTTTCACCTAATTGACGCGTAACGTCAGACACAATTAAGCTATTTTCGGTTTTTGTTTTCTTTTTTTTGGAAGCTTAGGCTCTTTTCTTTCTCCTTTTCTTTCTCTTTTACTTTACTGCCCGAAAGTGTGGATTGCTATCCTTTAAGTCTATTTAAAATAGTAATAGAGACGATATTAGAGCTAGGCAGCGCCTTAGAATGCTTTAGAAGTATGGATTGCGATACTTAAGTCTATTTAGCATCGCAAGGGGACGATTCAGCCATTCCCGTTTTTTTGCCATCAAAGCTTAGGCTCTAATTCTTTTTTTCCTTTCTTTTCTCTTTTACTTTACTGCCCAGAAGTATGGATTACTATTCTTTAAGTCTATTCAAAATAGAATTAGGGACAATTAGAGCCAAGCAGCAAACACATCAGCTAGTCTTGTTTTCTTTTAGGTTTCTTTTTTTTTAGTTAGCACTCTAATTAAGAAGGACCTCCTATAAATATGAGGTCTAATTAGGACAGTTAGGAAGGGGAGGAGACCCATCTTCTTTCAATATTCTTTTCATTATCTTTCACATCAACTTTTCATCTTTCTTTTTCATAAATATCTTTCTTTTAATATACACGCTCGCACATATATATACTATAATTATACCTGTACTTATCTTACTTATTTTATTTTATTTCTTTCTTAATTAGATAGCTAGTTACTTTAAGCTTATTTATAAGGTATTATGATACTTTGATAAGGTATATCACTTAATTCCGCAATATCCGAGGGAAATCTCACTACTTAAGGAGCCTTAATTATAAGTTCCTTAGCTTAGTATAAGTTCCTCTCACTCTGAGGACTATTTAGTAGTGAGTCGCTCTTGCTAGCGTAGTACTAAGGGCGCACGACTCTGTTTAGGGGTTGTTTTGTATTGGTTTTAGTAGCTATTCTTAGCTGCCTGCTCACACGCATCCTCTGCGTTATTCTAATACCTAAATCCCCTTACTAAAGTAGTATTTTTTAATAATATAATAAGTAGCTAAAGTGGCTGTAATTCGCCTCTATTATTCTCTATTTATCTAATTTGCCTATATTATAATAATATCTTCTTAAGTAGGTAATATCTACTCATATCCTATACTCCTATTGTTATGGGCTGGGCTGCGCCCGGCTCCCAGCCACTAGGGCTGCGCCACTTCGGGCACTAATGTCGGACCTTTACGGGTCAATTGGGTGAAAATCGGTGTGTGTATTTCGTTAGTTCTGAGGTACAAAGGTCTCCACCAAAATCTCTGCTAGATACAGGTACCCACAATCCAGCTATCGGTCGGGACGGATTCCAGGTCAAATCGGCATACGCCCATCAGCGTACGCCCAGTTCGACAACTAAGGCATGCCTAGCGAAGCGAGAGCGGCGGCCCCGCTGCCGCATAACTGCACTAAAACTGCCGGAAGTGCGCGCATGCCGCGCACTTAGACTCTTTCCTTCCTTAGTATAGATTCCTTTTAATATATAGCACCCCTTTATTAAATAAACCGGGCTCCGCCCTTTATATATCTAAACTTAGGACTAACCTAGCGCTTTACTAATTATATTGCGCGAATAGAAAGTAATAGGTTAGTAGGTAACGCGCTAGAAACCGCAGCGCCTATAGTAAATTTTATAGAAGTTCTAATAGCATCATATAATATAGTAATAAGGCTCAAGCAAAATATATAAGCAGTAGAAGATAGCACTTAAATATACTTATTAACTCCTAATACTATACATAGCTTAAGCAGGCTAATAGTAACGGAGGCTCCTAAGCTAGTAGCTATAGCGGCGCTAGAGCTAGCAGCTACCTGCTATAAGCCTCTCCCTAACCCCCCGAAGTTCTTAGGGCAGCGCGAGGAGTATCTAGCCTAGTTTATATAGATATGTAATGAACTTATATTAGATCGGCGGTTTTTGAAGAATAATTGGGAGATATTCTACCTAATTTATAATTACTTAAGTAACACCCTATAGAGGGTTATATAAACGTTCTATAAGTAAGGCTGCCCTAATAGCGCATATAACCTAGGCAACTTTATATACTACTTAAACTAGTTATACTTAGACCTTAATGCTGCGCAGCGCGCAATAGGCTAGCTATCTAACCTATATTTAAGGAAAAATAAGAGCTTTACTACCTTCCTCCCGCAGTTTAAGCGCTTATTAGCCTAGGCAGGAGGCGCAACTTAAGTAGAGGGTATATAAATTAACTTTCTATAAAGGGCGCTATCTTATAGGCTAGCTAACCGCCTTATAATAAGGGATACCTCTGCTAGTTATAACTAGTATATTATAGTTATTAAAGATATTATATAGAAATAAGAGGACTTTAACTACTTAAAGGCTACTACTAATAGGGCCTCCGTCTGTGCGCCCTCCTTATAATTTCATAGTAATAGTAATATATATATAACTAGCTCTATATACGCTATAAAGGAGTTAAAGGGTCTAAGTACTAAGGAATAATACTACTATTTCAAGTAAAATAAAGTTAGCTATTTAAAGAGGAACTACCCCTAGTATAAAGCAGGCAGCATGCGCGCAGCTAAGACGGGCAATAATAAGAATAATATAACTATAAGCAGTATCTTAAATCAAGTAAGATAATAACTTAGGAAAAAGATAACTCCGCTATAAAACTAGGTAGTAGAGTATATAGAGGAGGAGCAGGCAAACTAAGAGGTATTTAGGAAGAAATATAGAATAAGTAGACCTTTAGTTGTTGAACTGGGCGTATGCTGATAGGCCTATGCCGACTTGACCTGAAATCTGTCCTAACTGATAGCTAGATTGTGGGTACCTGTATCTAGCAGAGATTTTGGTGGGGACCTTTGTACCTGAGAACTTACGAAATATACATACTGATTCTCACCTAATTGACGTATTAAAGTCTAATAATTAAGAGTCTTATATATATTGTTATCCGATTTTGAAGCTATTGTAACCGGATAACGCGTCTAATTGCACCTAAACTATGTTTAACTATATATTTATAGACCTAAACTACTCTTCGCTACCCTCTAAAGGCCTATAATGCCTCCCAATATGTCTAAGCCCTCTGCTGATGAGGCTATCACGAAGATCCAGCTAAATAGTCTGAAGGATTAGATATTATGAATTAATTAGCTGGAGGCTTGCGCCTCTAGAGTCGAATTATAGTACTATATCGATCTAAGCAAGACCGATAAGCTATCGCTTAGTAACGCCGTTATAAAACCCGACCTTCTAGATGTAAGGCTTATTATTAGGGCCTACCTAAGCACTCGCACTAACTCAGCGACCCCTACTGATAAAGAGGATACTATTCACAACTTTAAAGAGAAAGAGATGAAGTTCTATAATACTATAATAACCTAATATGTGGAGGAGAAAAAGGTCTACTCTAAGCATATCAGAAACGTTGCTATAACATAGGACTAGATATCTAATATTATCTATTATTAATACCTCGAGATTTATTATCTCGCTAAGGAGGATATCGCTACTTAGGTATTAAAGCTATAAGGCCGAGTTAGTAGCTTAGTTATTAATTAAAAGAAGGTAGTAGTATATAAGTATAAAGATATCCTTTTAAATAGGAAAGATTGAACTATTACTATATAAGAAGAAATCACCCTTTAGGTTAAGCGGTAGGATATAGCTATCGTTAAAGGCTAAGTAGCAAAGATCCCTTAAATAGAGTAATTAAGCTTATAGTTTAATAACTTCTGTAGGGTCTTAAGTAGCTCTCCTCTAGCTGTCTGGATAGGAGGTTATTAAGCCCTCATAGGCGTAAAGGCCAACGAAGATAAGCTTGAGGCTGGTGATATTCTCCTAGCTACCCGTGAAGCTATCTAGCAGCTTGCAGATACCGCATTCAGGAGCAAGCCTGGGAGGGGCGTATTTAGGCCTACTATAGTAGAGGTCAATAATAACAACTCCAAAGATAATAACCCTAAGTATTAGTGAAGAGGAGGAGGCTATAAGCATAAGGCTAGTAGCTAAGACAAGATATACAAGAAGCCCCGCCACAACAATAAGGCTATAAATAGGATGTGGTATGCTCTCTAATACTAAAGTAGTTATACCCTTACGTACTGCCTTATAGCCGTTCTAGAAGACTAGCCTGAACGTTTCGACTTTAATAAGAACCTTATTAAGTATATCCTCAAGAGGATCTAGCCTGGTGGTGATTTAGTAGAGGAATTTGAAAAGGTGAAAACTCGTTAATTAGGTTAATGACTATATAGTAGCTGTGATAGTAGATATAGGGGGAATATTATAGTAATTAATAAAGTTTAATACTCCCTCTCTTCCTTAGTTCTACTTAATATTAGAGCGACTATCTATATATTTAATAACCTCTTATTATTTATTAACTTTTAATTAGCCTCTCATGATGACTTTATTATTGCTAGGACCACAAGGGCTGCTATTGATGGCTGGGGGTCAGTAGACCTTTACCTTTAAGGCCCTGGAGGGCTACTAATAACCCTTCGACTTAATAATCTAGCAGATTGCGAAAGTCTGGCTACTAGCCTCATATCTATGTAACTACTATGAAAGAAGGGTATATGGTGGGATACTAGACTTGGCAACCCTAATTAAAACTGCCTTCAACAAAGAGATTATCCCTATGTGGCGGAGATATTTAATATTGACTAATAGTATCTTCTTGAGTATTATATACATAAGGGGGGAAGTATCCCTATGGGGCTTGTGGCGATAGCTATACTAGATAAGATATATAAACGCCCTCTTCGCCCAAAGTATGACTCTTCAACTATTTGCAGACCCCTTTGAGGTTTAACGTTATTATAGCACTAATATATAGGCTATTGCGGCCTAGAGCCCTTATAATAGCTACGTGAGGCTATAAGAGGTGTTCGTATCAATAATGACAATAAGCCTATTGAGACTATTAAGTGCGACTCTTGCGCTATAGCGAAGATGATAAGATAGGTCCGCTGAGCCCCAAGAGAGTTGGTGATATTGTTAAAACCTGGCGAAAGAATTGCTATTAACTTCTATAACTATAATAAGGGATATAAAGGGTATATGTTAGCTGCTATTATAGCGGATAGAGCCTTAGGCTTTGCCTATGATGTCTACTTAACTAATAGAATAAGTAAATCCCTTATC
Source organism: Colletotrichum euphorbiae (assembly GCA_037178605.1). Lineage (NCBI taxonomy): Eukaryota > Fungi > Ascomycota > Sordariomycetes > Glomerellales > Glomerellaceae > Colletotrichum > Colletotrichum euphorbiae. The sequence continues at coordinate 32,737 of JAXCEF010000444.1, read as the reverse complement.
TAAGTAGTAGAGAACGTTATATTAATGATTAATGTATAGTATAAGACTAAGGTCTAGGTTATTGAGGCTGATAATGAGATCCTTTAATACCTAAGAGTTATGGCATATATTAAGAGTAAAGGGATTAGAATAGAGCTATCTGCTCTGAATATTTAGGCTTAAAATAGAGGCGCTAAAAGGATCGCTGCTATTATTAAGTAAAAAGCCTGCTTGCTACGACTCTTAGCCTCGCTACCTATGGTGCTATGGCCCGAAATCATGAAAGCGGCCACCTACCTATACAACCAGACGCCACGAAAGCAGCAAGGCTGGAAGACGCCTTATGAGATGCTTTATAAGATGTTAAAAGAGGGTTTTGTAGTACCTAATCTAACCTATCTTTGAGTATATAGTAGTAAGTCTTTTGTGATGACTTCAGACGCTCAACTTTATTAAAACTGTTGCTAGTAACTAGCTGCGAAAGCCTGGATTGGCTATCCAATCAGATATACTACCTCAAATAGCTATAGGATTTAGAACCCTCTGAAAGGAGAGGTTATTACTACTTGAGACGTCCTATTTAATGAAGAAGCTGTTTTTGATAGTTGAATAGATACTTACCATGATACCTTTAAGGATATAACCCTAGAGGAGATCTAAAATTACTATATTACGCTCCTCAACCTAAGAACTACTATTTGGAGCGACTCTAAAGCTATTATAGACCTAAATAACGACCCACGATGTGTGGAAGATGAAGATAACTAAATAAATAGGGAAGTATTAGCACTAGAGCTAGTTTATGGCTATTCTTAAGCAAAATTTGCTCTGCTGCTGACTCCCCCATAGTCTCCTAAATTAATATTCTTCTAAGTACTTGAGGAAGGTATTTATGCTAACCTCAATGTGAGGGGGTATATCTCTGTAGTTTCTAATAATACTAACTTAAGTTTAGACTTCCGTTTAAAAGTTAGAGTTACTATGAGGACTTTATATAAGGCGGTTTTCTTAAGCTATACTACTAATAAATCTCGTATAAAAGTAAAACCTAGTAAACCTAATATAGGTCGCATAACTCGTATATATGAAACTAATGATAGTTAAAGGTCTTTAGTGTAGTCTAATTAACCTGTTAACTCTTTAGCGAGCAGGTTATGTAACCTTGCCCGGGATATTATAATAAGGCTACTATTCCTAGCTCTAGAAGTAACAGCTTTAGAGATAAATCTAAAGTAGCAAAATACCTACTAGAAGTTATTACTAAAGTTACCCTCAATACATGTTGAACTACAAAATTACCCCATAAGGGCTAAGTTTATCTAGGCTGAAGAGAGTTATCTCTAGAGCTACCAAATATCCCAATCTTAGTTAATAGTATTGCGAAAGACTGCGAAGGGTTATAAGGTCCTTAGATGCCACAGCTAGGTATATACCTACAAGCTGAATAAGCATAGTAAACTTCTGAAAGTTAAGGCGAGACTTGTAGTAAGAGGTAATCAACAGCCTCACGACCTTTGTGATACCTATGCTGCCATATTAGCTGGGATATTATTTAGGACCCTTATCGCTATTACTAACTAACTCAATATAGATCTGATCTAATATAATGCTATTAATGCCTTCGTATATACTAACCTTAATAAAGAGGTCTATATAGAGATACTACTAGGGTATTGAGAGCCTAGAAGAGTGCTTAAGCTGCTGAAGGCCCTCTATAGGCTTTGTAGATCCCCTTTTTTATAGTACCGACACCTCAAAAAGGGTCTAAATACCCTCAATTTTGAGCAATACCTAGTGAAAACTGCTGTTAGCGCTATAGTAAGGTCTTATTCTTCTTCTACGTCAATAACTGCATTATAGCATACCCCCCTGAAGATTATAGTTATACTACCTCGCTAATTAGATAACTATAGAAATGATATTATCTTGAGGGTGGTTAAGACCTATATTGGTTCCTAGGGATTAAAGTCCTTTGAGATTGTCTGAATAAGAGGCTATAGCTGTTATAGTTAGTATTTATTAATAAGTTAATAAAACTATTAGAAAAGGAGGACTACGTTAATGCTAGCTCACGATATAATACCCCAACAGCTGCTAAAGAGCTACCACTATACGAAGGGCAAGCGACACCTCAAGAGATTTAGCTATATTAATGAAAGGTCAGATCCCTACTATATACCGCTATGATAACCAGACCTAATATCGCTTTTGTAGTCAGTCGTCTTATGAGATTCAACTAAAACCCTAGCTTAAGGTATTACTAAGTAGCTAATTAAGTTGTATAATACCTACTAAAAACGAAAGGGCTCTATCTTAAGTATGGAGTGAAGGATACTAATAGGCTAGAGGTAGCTTTAGATGCTAGTTTTATAGATAATTTGATAGATTAAAAGAGCTCTTAAGCCTTTGTAATAAAGCTATTTAGAGGGATAATCGCTTAGAGAGCTAATAAATAATAGATAGTTATAACTTCTACTATATAAGTAGAGCTTTTAGCCCTATTATAGGCTGCGAAGGAAGGATTATTTATAAGTTAGCTAATAACTGCCTTATAGGTAAGCCTCCCTCCTGGAGGAGAGCCTTCCTATGTAGTTAATTAGCCCCATAGTCAGCCTCACGATTAGACTCATAATAGCCTTAAGACTAAGTTATGTTATGTGGATATCTATAACTATTAGCTATAATAAGAGATGCAGGATAACTATATAGAGGTTATTTATACCCGATTAGCCGAAATGATAGTAGATGGGATGATGAAGGCTCTGCTAGCTGCCGCCTTCGCTACCTTTATTAGCCAACTTAACCTCATAGATAAGAGCGACCTTCTCGTAGATAATAGGCATACTAAATTAGAGGCTAAATAGGCTAAAAAGCTCTATAAATAGCGTTACTCTTTCTTGCCTACTAGGAGGTTTTAATAAGCATGATGGGAGCAATTTGAAGCGATAGATATACCCTTAAATAGGCTATATATCAAAGGGCCTATAAGTGGAGGATTTAAGATTTACAAAAGTGGCTATTTGGGCTATTTTGGCCAGTCTATCTAGTTTGGACCCTTTAGGCACTAACCTGAGGGGGTGTGTTGAACTGGGCGTATGCTAAGAGGCTTATGCCGATTTGACCTAAAATCTATCCTAACTAATAGCTAGATTGTGGGTACCTATATCTAGCAGAGATTTTGGTGGGGACCTTTATACCTGAGAACTTACAAAATAGATATACTAATTCTCACCCAATTAACGCATTAAAGTCCGATATTAGTAACTCTTATAGTTAGAATTAATAAAGAACACCCTACCTACGCTCTTATAGATACTGTTACGGGCTATGCCCCATTGCTACGGGCTACGCCACGGTCGCATCAGTGCATTAGTGGGCGGACACATCCCGTACTTAAGTGCAGCCAAGCAACAAGTGGATGAATTGTTGTTACGTACCTTTTGTGTGCATTTGGCCTAATTGGTAGTGCTGCTGCGCGCGCGCATGCACTGAAGGCTGAGATGCTATTAGCTGCAGCACTACGCCCCTTTGTGGGGCCCGCCCTTCACATACAACAAGTCTACCCAAAGGTCTAGGGTTTGAAACTAGTTCGATTTGGCCCTGGCTTATAATGCGGATTTTGGGGGTAGCGTTACTCAAGTACTTGAGCGCAACGTAAGTCCCCACATTATAAGTCCACAACGGGCAGATGTGCGCAGCAGGCGAGAGGGGGGATAGTGTTATGGGCTATGCCCCATTGCTACGGGCTACGCCACGGTCGCATTAGTGCATTAGTAGGCGGACACATCCCGTACTTAAGTGCAGCCAAGCAACAAGTGGATGAATTGTTGTTACGTACCTTTTGTGTGCATTTGGCCTAATTGGTAGTGCTGCTGCGCGCGCGCATGCACTGAAGGCTGAGATGCTATTAGCTGCAGCACTACGCCCCTTTGTGGGGCCCGCCCTTCATAGATACTAGTTATAGGATCTACGGCCTTGTGATTATAAGTTTGCCTACTAACTTAAGTTACTATATATAGATCGCTAGAAGTAGTAACTATATAGCTTTATAGATAATATAGATTATATTATAACTAAAGGTATAGTTACTTATAAGATTAAAATAAGTAGATAATAATAGTAGATCTATATCTATATAGTCTATAGCCTCAATATAGACCTGTTTCTTGGGAAGCCTTAGATAGAGTATAACTATATTATTTACTATATAGTAGAGAGGTAAATCTTTTATAGGGAAGTAAGAGTAAATATCCCACTATCTATCTAAGAAACGTTAGTATATATCTATAAGATCTAAGAACCTTACTTCCTTGATACTACCTCTTTTAGAGCAATCTACTATAGAGTAACTATAGGGAAGTTATTAAAGTTGCTTTTAGAGATAGTAGCTATTATTTATTTGATGAGCCTAGTAGATATTAAAAAAGCTTTATAGCTAAAGAAACTACTAGCTAACCTAGCTATAAAGCTCTCACTTTACCTCATAGAGTTTATAGACCTATTTGAACTATTAAAGGCCTATTTACTCCTACTAACGCAGCCGGGCATTAACTCTAAGATCCCGCTTAAGCGTGACGCAAGTAGATAGGAAGCAGCGCTACTGTAGGGGCTGCTATATAGTATATCCCAAGAAGAGCTCCTAGTTCTATAGAGTATACTTACTAATTTGCTAGATAAAGGGTTTATTTAAGTAAGTAGCTTGCCTATAGGCGCCCCAGTACTATTGATATAAAAGTTAGGCAGTAGCATTTATTTCTATTATAACTACTGTATATTAAATTTAATTATAAAGAAGAATTACTGCCCCTTATTACTAATTATAGAGGTCCTTTAATAAGTTAGAATAGCTAAGTAGTATACTAAGCTTAATATTATAGCAGCTTTCTATAAGATCTATATAAAGAATAAAGATATACCTAAGACTACCTTTTCAATATAATATAAGCTATTTAAGTAGCTTATATGCCCGTTCGGGCTACCTAGAGCACCTATAACCTTCTAGTAATATATTAATAAGACGCTCTAGGAGTTCCTTAATAACTTTACTACTATATATATTAATAATATTCTTATTTGCTCTAGTAGCTTAAGGGCAGACTATAAAGTAAAGGTTAAGTAAGTACTTTAGAGGCTAAAAAATATAGGCCTAAATTCAAACTTAGTGAAGTATAAGTCCTCTATTAAAACTAAAAAATATATTAGCTTTATCCTAAGAGCAGGTGAAGGTATTGCGTGCGACCTAGAGAAAGTCCGCGCTATCTAAGAGTGAGCTGCACTAAAGACTATTAAGGGCGTGCGGAGCTTCCTGGGATTTATAAACTACTATTATATATTTATTAAGAGCTATGTTGATATTATAATAGCTCTAAACTAACTTACCCATAAGGGAGTACTATTTAGCTAGGGGCTAGTATAATGAGCTGTATTTAAAATACTTAAAGCGAAGTTTATATTTATACTAGTATTATGCTACTTTAACCTAAATGCTGAAATAGTTATAGAGATAGATTATTCTAGGTTCGCTCTAGGTAGTACTCTCGCCTAATAAGATAATAGAGAGTAACTCTTGCTAGTTATATATTACTTATAGAAGCTTACCTCTATATAATATAACTACCCAATATATAATAAAGAGCTCCTTATAGTAATCATATACTTAGTGGTATAGGATGTGGAGCTTTATAGTATCTATAAGTTTAAGGTCTTAATAAACTATAACAGCTTAGAATACTTTGCGAAAACGCAGAAGCTAATAGAGTAGTAGAGCTATTAGGTAGAGAAGCTCTCTAAGTATAACTTTAAGCTAGAGTACTACTTATGAGCTTTTATTATTACTTCAGACGCGCTATTCTAATATGGGTAAGATGCTCTAAGTAGTTGGGATAACGACTGGGAGTAAGAGTAGGTAATCTAAGTAATACTAGACTCCGCATTACTTGCGCGGGCTATTTCTTAAGCTAGTAATAAGAGCTCCCTACTAGAGATCGCTATTTTTAAAGATACTAAGCTCTAGTATCTATAAAATAATATAATCTGAAATAGCTTATAGTATATAGCTACATACTACGCTATTTAGTAAGGTAAATAGAGTTTCCTGCTTACTCTCTAGCTCAAGGTATAGATTGCGGAGTATGGGATTAATATAGCTTAGCGCCTTACCTTCTATAGTTAAATTTAGGTGCCTAGAGGTAGTAGCGAAGATAATATAAATAATGCCCTCTATATATATATTATCTAGCTTAGCTCTAACTCTAGTATTACTTAATCCTCTAGGTATAATGATATGCTAAGTATCTTAAGTTAATATTATTTTAGCCTAGATAATTCCATATAGTAAAGCGATTTATTTATAACTATAATAGCTATAGTAGAGTAGTAATTTAGTAGTAGGCTAAGTGAGGGCTACTATAACTCCTCTTAATCCTAGAGTATATTTAGTATAGCCTCATGATAGACGCTATTATAAACCTACTAGCGTTATTAGCCTCAGGCGCAAAATATCTCTAGGTTCTTATTGACTAACTATTAAAGGCGTTAACTTAGAAGTAATAATAATAATAAATATAGAGGCATACATAGAGCGATTTATTTAGTGCTACTACTGCTTCTATAGTATTCTGCGGACTATTATAAGTAATTATAGTAGTAACTAGACTAGCTGCTTCTAGAAGAGGCTTTACTAACTTATTAGTATTAAATAGCGCTTAAGTACTATATTTCATCTACAGACCAATAGGGCTATAGAATAGTTCAATTAAGAGAATTAGGTAATACTGTATAACCTTATTAGCTTTAGCTAGAACAATTAGGAGGACCACTTATCATTTGCTTAGCTTGCGCTAAATAACTGCGATATTGCTGTAATAGGTATTGGCTTATTCTTCCTAGAGTATAGTTATTATATTAACTTAATTGTAGTTATTGAATTGAACCTATTCCTCTCGCAATATATAGCTATAAAGTTACTACCTAGAAGTTTATTAGGAAGCTAGAAAAGTTAATATAGGGAGTATAGGTAGTAATTACTATTATTTAGTAGGCTATAGAGAGGTTTACTAATAGCTGCTATAAGTCTGCAGAGTGTTTTAAGGTTAGGGATAAGGTATAGCTATCTACTACTAACTATAAGACCTTATACCTCTATAAGAAGTTAGATTAGCTATACTATAAGTATAAGATAATAGAGGTAATAATACTTATAGTTATTAAGCTTAATATACTAGGCTATATATACCTAAACTTCTATATTAGCTTGCTATAATAGGCTATAGAGAACCTACTACTAGAGTAGATATATACTAACGCCTAGCTACTACTAATACTAGAGAAGAATAGTATTAAAGAATAGTAGGTGGAGGCTATTATAGCTGCTTAGTAGAAGATAGTTAGGTGCGGTAGGCGCTGCAAGGTACTTATAAAGTAGGATAGCTATTAATAACCTATATGGGAGCCTCTTGAGGAGCTCTGTAATATAGCCCCTTAATAAATTCAAGTGTAAATATGGGTTAGTGGAGGAGAATAATAGCGATTTAGTATATCTAGCGGGCTGCATAGTTGCTATAGGTTAGTAGGTTATAAGGGAAGAGAGAGAGAGAAGGGATAGTTAGTAATAAGGAAGTTTAATTATAGCCTTTAGCTAGGGCGGACTAATCATAGTGAGGCTATGCGGGAAGCTATTTTATTTCTTTATTTTATATAATCTAATAGTAAGTTAGCTAGAGTTTAGGTAGAGGCTAAGGGCTATTTGAGATTTATAAGAGCTTGCTATTATAGGTGCCTTTATAATAGTATGGAAAGAAGGGTATAAGGGAACATGGGAACATATATTATTGAAAACAGTAGCTATAGAGGAGAATAAGTTAGCTAGACTAGCCGCCTAGGAAGGCGTGATACGCGCGCTGGGCGCGGGAGGCGCGGGCGCATTAATTGCTTAAAAGCTAGAAGTCGTGAGAGCGGGCGCCGCGGGCGCGGTAGGCGTAGCGGGCGCGGGAGCGGCGGGCGTGCCGACCTTAGCCTCCTTCTTAGCCTTTTTAGCTTTAAGGAGGGACTAATATTTATGCAGCAGGCATATGTGGAGGGCTTAGCTAAGGCGTTACTACTAGGAGAACTAGAGTTATATTAGTAGGCAGTATATTAGTAGTAGGGGGGCGGACTTATGAGAGCTATATCCTTAGGGTTAGTAGTAGAAGCGTTATTAGTAGCTTTTTAGGCCTAGTAGTTACTATTCTCCTTCTTATTTAGCTATAATAAGTTAGTGTTACTCTATAGTTTATACTTACTTATAGTAGCAAACTTATAGAGATATAGCTATTATAGCTATAGGTCTCTATATACTTAGTATAGTAAGTAGTATAAATATCTATAGAGGGTTAATAAGTAGGCTCTATAAAGGATAGGGAGGTATATACTAAGGGAGTTATAAGATATATCTATAATGAATAGTAGGTCTATATTAGTATAGTAGATGCTATAGAGCAGGCAGACTACCTCCCTAATAGGACCTTTATTCTCCTCTATACTAACCCTCTGCCTTTTAGAGGGGGTCTATAAGTTATTAATATTATAGCTAAATAGAGTCTTAGGCAGCCTAATAGTATATAGTAGGGAGGGAACTACTAGTACGCTTAGTGCTATAGGAGCTAGAGTTATTATTATTATTATTATTATTGTTATTATTATTATTATTATTATTATTAGCGCTACCTATAGAGGAAGTGGTAGTGGAGCTGTCCTTATTAGAGAATAGCTCCCCAGCCTTATTATAGTTAAGGAAGGTAGTGAGGTTATAAGTATGTAGCGCTTTAGTAGCAATATCTTTAAGAGATAGCTCTAGAATAATTAGAAGGAGGAGCGAGCAGTAGAAGAGTATATAGGAGTTATAGGTATTACATTATAGGCGCGAGTAATTAGTAATTGAATATCCTATTAAAAATCAATAACTAGGGGTAATAAGCGCTCTATGCAGTAAAATTAATACTCATAGTAGTTATTATTTTAATAAAAGAGAGAAGGAGGGATTTTATAAAGTAAAGAAGGCGGGCGTAATAACTATTGCGGCGCACGGGCTACCTATAGCTAGCTAATTAGATATAATAGCGTAGTTACTGCATATATACTTTTAGAGGGGGTATTAGTACGGGCTGGGCTGCGCCCGGCTCCTAGCTACTAGGGCTGCGCTACTTTAAGCAATAAGGCATACCTAACGAAGTGAGAGCGGTAGCCCCGCTGCCGCATAACCGCACTAAAACTGCCTGAAGTGCGCGCATACTACGCACTTAAACTCTTTTGTTCCTTAATATAGATTCCTTTTAATATATAGCACCCCTTTATTAAATAAACCGGGCTCCGCTCTTTATATCTATAGCTCTATAGTACTATTTTTTTATTTAGGCCTATATAGCCTATCTTATTTCTCTATATATATTATGCCTTTAGGCTCTTATAACCTAACTCTCTATATCATAGCCTCGTTATTATTAATAAAGCGGGTAAGCGCGCTATTTAAAGTTCTCTTAGTAAAGGCATCAGTAAGCCTATTATAGCTATTTATTCATAATACTTCATAAAGCTCTCATTATTTATAGGACTATTAAAAAGCTATAATATTAATTATAAAACGCTTCTCTTTATTATAGGCCAGGCTGCGTCCAGCTCCCAGCCACTAGGGCTGCGCCACTTCGGGCACTGAGGGCAGCTACGCCCCAGCGAAGCGAGAACTGCAGCCCTGTCGCACAATCGCACGAAACCCGCTCGAAGTGCGCGCACATCGCGCACTTGGACTCTCTCTTCCTTAGTGTAGATTCTCATAATCAAGGCACCCCTTCATTAAACAAACACGGGCTCCGCCCCTCACATATCTATACTAAAGAATTATCCTTACCCCTCACTAATCATACCGCGCGATAGAAGGCGACGGATTAGCGGGCAACGCGCCAGACGCCGCGTCACCCGCGGTAAACGTTATAGAAGTCTTAACCACTATATACAATATAGTAATGAGACTTAAACAACGCATACAGGCAGTAGAGAACAGCGCCTAGATGCAGTTAGCAACCCCCGCACCCAACGCAAATAACCTAGGCGGATTAATAGTGGGAGAAGCAACTATTTCGCCTGAGTTGGCGACTGCTACAGCTACTACGCTAGAGCTAACAACCTCCCGCTAAAAGCCCCTCCCAGACCCCGCTAAGTTCTCAGGGCGGCGCAATAAGTACCCAGCCTAGTCTATATAGATTTGCAATAAACTTATATTAGATTAGTAGTTTTTTAAGAGTAACTAGGAGATATTCTACTTAATTTATACTTATTTTAGTAATACTCTATAGAGAGTAGTTTAAATATTCTATAAATAGAGCGGGCCTAGTAATGCGCGCAACTCTAGTAACTTTATATACTACTTAGACTAATTATATATAGACTCTAATGCCTCGTAGCGCGCAATAGGCTGTCGGACTTTTACGCGTCAATTAGGTGAAAATTCAATATATATATTTCGTAAGTTCTGTAGTATAAAGGTCTCCACCAAAATCTCTACTAGATATAGGCACCTATAATCTAGCTATGTTTTGGGATAAATTTCAGATTAAATTGGTTTATACCTAGTTCGACACGCCCCCTCTGGTTGGTGCCCAAAGGGTCCAAACTAGCTAAAATAGCCACTTTTATAAATCTTAAATCCCCCCCTTGGGCCCCTTTTTTTATATAGCCTATTTGAGAGTATTTCTATTGCTTTAAATTGCTCCTGTTGCTCTTATTAAAACCTCCCAGTAGATAGGAAAGTGATACTGTTTATAGAGCTATCTCAGCCTCTAATTTAGTATGCCTGTTGTCCGCGAGAAGGTTGCTCTTATTCGCGAGGTTAAGTTAGCTAATGAAGATAACGAAGGCGGCGGTAGGCAGGGCCTTTATTATCCTATCTGCTAGTATATCTGCTAAGCGGGTATAAATAACCTTAATATAGTTATTTTTATAGGAGATAAAGTAAAAGATATTACCTTTACTTTAACCTAATATACCTCTATGAATATTAGAGATATATTAAAACAGAGATTATATTTGAATTCTTCTGTTAAATACGCTTCGAGCGGTATATATGTCTATACTATTCGGATAGGGGTAGAGATATTCTAAATATAAACTTGGAAGAAGAAAGGTTGAGATACTGTGCGTGCAAAATCCCACAGAATTTATGATCCTACAGGATTATAATCCTACAGGATTTATGACCCTATAGGATTTATGATCCTAAAGGATTTAGAGTCCTGTAGGATTTAAATTCGTTCAGGATTTTCAAGCCTATAGGATTTAGAAGGATTTTAAACTCCATGGGATTTATGATCCTAAAGGATTTAGAATCCTATAGCATCCATACTCATTAAGCGCCTACACTCAGTAAGCGCGTACGCGTCATAGAGTACGTACTACTGCGAAATCTTGTGAAAACCGCAGTTTATATATATCGACTTTTTCCCCGCCTTCTAGCGCTTTAGATTTTGAAGCTACACATACAAAATATGCATCTTTTGATATCTACATTTTTCCTTCTATTTGAATATCAAGTTATTTTCTGGGATTTACATGGTTTAACTACCTACTTTTTCGTTTGAATATCCTTGCACTTATTCTACCTCTTTGTTCAACTTCTTATTTTATAAGATGACATCTCCTGTGGTAATAATTTTAAATCTCTTGTTGAAGCTAATAGTTGTAAATATTTATGTGGTGTAACTTAGTTTATAGTTAAATGATCTCTTGAGTTACTAGTTGTATTATTTGCGTATTATTGTGTTTGATAACTACCTTGAGGCTATTATGAGGCTGTTGATTGACTGTGTAGGTAGGTGAGTTAGATACTCTTCTTAGCAATAGAATAGGTTCAGCTTAGTTCTTCTTAGTTAAGGTTTAGTTTCTCTTTTTTCTCCTAGGAGATCCCTAGGATAGTATTATAGCTATTGCTATTAGGAACTATAAAGATATATAATAAGGTCTATTAAATCCCTATAGTATCTACTATATAACTTATTAGTTTTTATTTACTTTTACTAGGTTACTCCTATTAATTAAGTAGTCCTAAAAGCTTTGTTCTAAGCAATCTATAAGATACTATTTCACGCTATTCTTCTATATTACTCTAATAGTCTACGCCTCTATTATCTAAGTAGAGAGATAAATATAACTGAGGGTTTAGTATAATGTAAAGGAGTTAGTAATAAATAGGGGTATTTTAGATTTGATATTAATCTCCAGCTCCTTACTCCTAATTTATAGGGGCCCTTAACTTATCTAGAGGTTACTTAGTACCTCTTTAGCCACTTAAGCTTCCCTTAAAGCCTCCTTAAAAACCTTATATCTCCTAGCTATTAGCTACTAGAGCCTGAAACTGCCTCATGCATCCTAGCTATCTATTAGCCACCAGAGCCCCTTTGGCTCGTGACACCAGGTCTGTTGTCGATCTCGGGCTAGGGGAGAGGCATTTTGAGCAACTTGACGCATTTGGTTAAGGTTGGAATTGCATAATCCATGCAACGGTTTAAAGACACAAACGTAATCCACCAATTAAGAAGACAACATTCTAGGTTATGAGGGGTAATTAGGTACCAAATGTGGGGCCGAGCCACCTGAGGCGTTTGGAGAGTCTCAATTACGGTGAACCATATCTTTATTCAGGATTGACGATTCAGCATCAACATTTGCTTTTGCAACGCTATCGAGCCTGCCTCACCTTCGAACCTAAGAGCACACTAGTGATCGAGATCAAATCATTACGGCAGATTGCGGCAATGCAGTATTAGATTGACAGCGCGCCTTAAGGAGGTGCTGACATCGCAGCTAGAAACCACTGCGAACGATTTTCTGTAATGTTATTGATTACCTTGCCGCTCCCTGCACGTCTGAAAAGCGATCACAGCGGCTACATTGGAGCTTCTAACTTCTCCGGGCTCCCCGTACACCCGGCCGAGGCCCCTCTTCGGTAAGTTCATCCGCCGATCATTCTCAAATCTCAATGGTGAATGGTCCAGCAAATAAGCCAGGGAGCCGAGAGGCGCAAAGTCCCAGACCTCTAACCCAGTGACCAGAAAAGGGGCGGTGATTCGACGTGCAGGCATCCCAATCATTGGCTGTGGGCTCATACATGTAGGTAAAACAGACGGTCAAATTGCACTTCGCGTCATAGGGAGACAACGTCTGCAGATGCGGCGAAGTTCCTTTTTGGATTCTGGAAGTTCTGCCAATGACGAGACTCTTATTTGAAACTGCACGGAAGCACACGCTGTTGGCACGCTTGGCAAGTTTATTTCAAACATTCTAGCAGCCCCAAGGACGCACATCCCGGGGCCAAGCGGGTCTGCCGAAGACCGAGACCAACACGATGAATCTTTGGGCCCCAGTCTGGAGCCAACGGACCCCGGCCTATCGGTAGGCACCCCTTCGGCAACTCGAGATTAAGGAAACTTGCTTTTGTGGGGGCACTTGCCGATGCTATTGTGCGGCATACCAGCCCCCAAAGAGGAGCAGAGATGGATTACTCCACGCAAAGGAAATATAATACTTCAACACCAGAGCCGCGAGGATGAGATTCTAGTCCCGCCTCGTCTTTCTGACTGTCCAGCCGCATCTTTGCTGCATTCCTTCTTTTTCGAGTCACCGCTAGTACGGTTTTTGTCACTCTTTTCACCAAATTGTTGACCCTAGAGGTTAGCGTTCGTTCTCTGCACAACATCATCACCTTCACTTTTGGATAACTCCCAAGACATTCATTCAACTCAACCACCCCAAACTCGAAACTAGAAGAAACCTAGGCGATTCCCCAAAATGCGTTGCACAATTTCCGGAGCCGCGGCCCTCCTCGGGCTCGCCGGATCCGCTTCCGCCCAGCTCCGCTCCTCGGCTTACACCGATCCCCAGACCGGCATCGACTTTCAACGCTACAAGCCTGACAGCTATCCTTACAGCTTCGGTATTGCCGTTCCCGAGACCATCGGCACCGACTTCATCGGTCAGATGGTTGTCCCCATTTCGGACAAGGGCAACTGGGGTGCCGTTTCGTTGAAGGGTGGCATGTTGAACAGTCTGCTTTTCGTTGCCTGGGCCGATGGCGAGGATATCAAGACTTCTTTCAGAATTGGCAGTGCCTACTCCAACCCCGACGTTTACGACGCCACCGAAGTCAGCGCGACTCCCATCGCCAACGGTACCTTCGTCAACAGCACCCACTTCTGCTACACCTTCCTCTGCTCTGGCTGCGTTATTGCCGACAAGACGACTCTGACCGCGGAGTCTCCGATCCTGGGTTGGGCTTTCTCCGACACCAGCCCTACTACCCCCTCCGACGAGACCAGTGCCCTCAACTACCACTCTGCTGGTTTCGGCCAGTTCGGTCTCAACATTGCCGAGGCCAAGTCCGCCAAGTTTGCCGAGTGGTCCAAGTATGCGGAGGCCGTCGAGACGACTCCCGTCCCCGGCAACGGTACCACCACCCCCGTCCCCGGTAACAGCACCGTCAATCCCCCCACGACCTCGAACACGACCTACGATGTTATTGTCGTTGGCGGTGGCCCTGCCGGTATCATCGCTGCTGAGCGTATTGCCGAGACCGGTGCCAGCGTTCTCCTCATCGAGCGCGGCCCTGCCAACACCGTCCCCCTGGGCTCTGACATGGCTCTCCCCTGGAACGACACCCTCACCCCCTATGACATTCCGGCTCTCGGCAGCTCCATGACTTCTCTGTCCGGCATCAGCCTTTGCAGTGACACTGCTTCCACCGCTGGCTGCTTGTTGGGAGGCTCCAGCTCCATCAACGGTCTCAACTTCATCCACCCCCCTGAGCACGACTGGCAGCGCTGGCCCAAGGGCTGGAACTGGGCCGACGTCTCCGACGCTGCTGACCGTCTATACGAACGCAACCCTGGCACCACCGAGCCTTCCAAGGACGGCAAGTACTACGATGACTTCACCTACCGGGTTCTCTCCGGTCTCCTGAGCGGCAAGGGCTGGGCCGAGGTTGACTCCATCAAGTCCCCTAACGAGAAGAGGGCCGTCTACTCTCGCCCCTCTTGGTCCATCAAGGACCACCTGCGCGCCGGTCCTGCCCGTACCTACATGCCCTTCGCTCAGCAGCTCCCAAACTTCACCCTCAAGCTTGAGACCAAGGTGATCCAGGTTGAGCGCTCTGGTAGCACTATCACCGGTGTCCGCACCCAGGCTGCCGACGGCAGCATCCAGATCATCAAGGTCAACCAAGGCGGCAAGGTTGTTCTCGCCGCCGGTGCCATGTCCTCCCCCCGTATCCTCTGGAACTCTGGTATCGGTAAGGCCGACGCCCTCGCCATCGTCAAGGAGGGCGCTTCCAAGACCGGTGTTTCTCTCCCTGACGAGGCCGACTGGATTAATCTCCCCGTTGGCCACGGTCTCCAGGACCACGCCCAGGTGACCCTTCAGTTCAGCTCCGCCACCAACTTCTCGGCCTACAATTTCAACGCCATCGCTAGCAACCCCGTTTCCTCTGACTTGGACCTCTACAAGCAGGGGTCTGGCCCCGTCACCCAGGCTGCCCAGCGTATGCACCTCTGGACCACCGCCGAGGGCGCCGACGGCCGCACCAGATACCTCCAAGGTACCGCCTCCGCCATGCAGAACGGCATCATCACCGTCCGTACCTTCCTGACTCACGGTACCTCCACCGTCGGTGAGCTCGGTATCACCGCCTCGGGCAACACCGTCCTGAACACCAAGCCTTGGCTCATCGACACCGAGGACCGCAAGGCCATGTCCGACTTCGTCCAGTACTGGCTCGACCTCACCAACGGTGGCAACTCCACCCTCAAGTACATCACCGCTGGTGCCACTCCCGACGAAATCATCTCCACCAAGATGATCTCCGGTGACCACTGGGTCGGTTCTGCCAAGATGGGTACTGACGATGGCCGCCAGGCCAACGGCTCCGCCGTCGTCGACCTCGACACCAAGGTCTACGGTACTGACAACCTCTTCGTTGTTGACGCCTCCATCCACCCTGACCTCCCCACCGGCAACACGCAGGCCATCATCATGATCACGGCCGAGCACGCCGCTGAGAAGATCGCCGCCTTCGAGGTCAGCGGTTCCAACAACTCCACTACTCCCACCGGGAAGTGCACTCGCTCTGTCGAGCGTACTGCTCGCCAGACCATGCGTTTCAGACGCCGCGCTCACCTTCACTACTAGACCGGTGACCCTCAAGTGCTGAGTAGACGCCGCGGGGCAGTTGGTTTGGCTGATATCGCGAATGCTCCTGCGCCTTTTCGACGTTTATGTTTCCTCCTAGACTTTGTATAAAGATTTTTCATTACCGTAAATAAAGCATTTTAAATTACCAGTGCTATTTTGAATGGCAGGCCTCTATCATGAGATGTCATTGTGAGAGGGTACAACTCGAAATGAGGTGGGTCCGTCCGTTTCGTCATTGACGAGCGACGGTTCAGCCCACCACATGTTCTGATTATCCTGGAAACGTGCGAGGCAATGTCAGTAATTCAAGTATATGGGACTTGTTAGTCCTTCCAGTACCTTGACAGACTCATGAGATCTCTAAGCCTTGGTTCGAGTCATCTTTAGGCGCAAGTTCAGTTGACAACCAGCCCGTTGATGCCAAAATTACTGATCTAGCCCGGCGGTCGTGTTGTCGCTTTCGTACTGATTGAACTGGACATACGAAGGAGGTATGGACAAGTATACAAAACCACATTGTTCATCAGATATTTTGCACCTGGATGAAATTTAGTCAGTCGTGAAAGTTAGTCAGTCGCTCTATTATCAATTCGCCTCGATCACCACAATGAATATCGCTCACCGATTGTCAAGCTGGGAGGTTAACCCCTCTTTCCTCTATCGACCTTGATGGACGCAACCGAAGCCGCAATATGAAAATAAACAGGAATATTGGGAAAACGATCGATGCAAGTATAGCAGCCCCTTTCGTGTATCTCTTGGAGATGTTTTCAGGGGCCGTTTTAGCTTAAAGTACTTGAGCGACAAGTCCCATGGAATTAAGTTCTTGAACCACAAGTGCATGAAACTTCCTGGGCCAAAGTTTAACTGAACAATATCATCTTACCATGTCGCCGACGGATCCCAACCTGAGCCCCGAAGGAAATTCTCATCGTACCTCCGTTGCATGTTTGCCGACCAACCCGATCAACTGTCGGGCAACACTGAGATGAAACCATGTTCTGACTATCGAGTTTTTAGTGTCGAGAGCTCCCGAGTCTGTCGTCGGACATGCATCCCTCTGGAAGAGATAGTGGCCGAACTGCCTTCGCCCTGAACAAAATACGAATCAAAAAGCCGCCTGAAGCATCCTATCCTGCGTACAGCCGCTGGATGGTTGTTGCGAACATGCGAGGGTGGCAGCCACAAGTGGACGTGATATCAACTATTAGGATCTAATCTTTCATCATTTGCGGGAGCTTTTGGCAAGTAAGTTTCTTCCGTTAGGCGAAAGTGTATCCGCGATGGCAGAAATAGTACCATCTAACGAATGAACTATAATAAAGCGTGCGAGTGGGCGAGTCCTTCCCCTCCCGAGGTAGTATAAGAAGCAGGCTTAAGTAGATCCTAGTTATTAGAGCAGCCTATAAGAGTCACATAAGCGCCTAAAGCCTTACTATAACCCCTACTATAGCTTAAGATATTAGTAGGTTTGCTATAGATCTTAGTGGAGAGAATAATACTAAGCTACTTAAGCAAGAGACTTAATATACTAATATTATCCACTTATAAATATTAGGCTTAAGTGGGGGCATTATAATAGCAAATAGCTTTGAGGAATAAGCACTTACTATAACTCCCCTATGCCTTAGGGATATCCTAACTCTTAGCAAAACTATAGAGATAATACTACTCCTTAAACCTATCAGATAGCCTTATTATATACTTAGTATATTTTAGAATCTCCTTATAATTATGATATACTTATCCCTTAATACCCTTATTAGAGCGGCTTAAATATTACTTAAGGTAGTAAATAAGTTCCTAAAAGTTAAGCTGAGAGTTATCCAAGGTGTTTAACTTAATCCCCACGCTCTCAAAATAGGTTTAGCTAACTATATAGAAAGTAAGCCCCTGAAGAGCTTAATATAATATAACCTATAAGGTGAGAATTATACTATTAGTAGAGTAGTACTTAAGAGTATTGCTCTACTTCTCTCAGACTTTAGCCTATATTATAGAGCCTAGTAGAGTTAGCTCTATAAGTGCTCCACCCCCTAAATACTAATAAGGGTGGCCTTTTGAGAGCTCTCACAGGATTAGCAAGAGGGAGAGAGCTCGACATCTTTATTATTATTATTCTCTATAGTTAGGAGCATCCAAGAGCGCTCTACTTTAGTAGCAGAAGTCTTAATAGACGCCTGATATTTACTAAGGTTAGCCTTATACTAAGCCTAAAGGTACGCCTCACGCTTAGCTATAAACTCTTGAATAGTTAGAGTAAGCTTAAGCGCGTCCGAGGGCTTACTTGAATCAGGTCCATCAGGATTAATAAACTTCTAGATACCTTCAAAGTGCGTAGATATATGCAGGTTTAGATACTAGCGAGGCCAGTTAGCTAGGCTTTAGAGCTTTGCCTCTATAGAAAAGGTTAATATAGTAAGAGTATTAGAGGGTTTATAAAGTAGCGGAAGGTTAAAAAAAGGTATAGAAGATTAGTTGAGAGAGGGTTTCTTTAGAGAAAAGAGGTAAAAAGGTATAAAAGAAAGCTATTCACCCTTCCCTAAGCTTAGGGAGATTAAAAGAAGTATTTAAAGCAGAAGAACTAAGCTTATAACTATCACAAGCCTACAGATAGGAGTTAGAGCAAGTTATAAAAGGCAACTATGTTATTCAGAGATAGTTGCGCGCGAAGCGCAGTAGAAATAGGCAGTAGAGTAGCTTACGTAAGTACAGTGGGGTGTCAAAAGTATCAGCCACCCCACTAGTTTCCCAGCCACCCGCATTCTAACCTCATTACTTTAAGAGCAAGTTATAAAGCTACTACTATGCGAGTTCTATTAAAAGTATATTTGTTTTATAGCTAAAAAGTAGCTTATAGCTAAAAAGTAGCTCTCTAGTATCTTATATACTATCTCTTAGCTTTGCGAACTACTTTAAGTTGCTGCAGTAGTAAATCAATTAGCTACTGAATCTAGCCCTGAGGGATAGCCTTCTATACCACCTCAATTTGCCACTTAAATTCATTAATATTAAGCTCGTTTTTATTAAGTTAAATAGCCTCAGGGAATATCTTCCGAAGGTTCATCTTTATTATCCGCTAATAGTACTTGAAAGGGTTGAGATTAAGCAAATATAGAGGCTAATTAATTTAGCTTATGCCCTTTATAAATATCCACTATTTTATTCGTTCTGCTAAATAGATAGGGGCGTTATTTTAAATGAAATAGTATGTATTTGAAATAGTATATATTATTAAAGTTAGAGAGTAATTCTTCCTCTAAGTAGTTAGTATAACTACTAGCTACATAGCTATTATATAATAACTCTAAATTATACTTAAAAAAGACTAATCTACTATAGCTATCCCTCTATATCCTAGCCTATACTACAATAGATGTATTTTTCGTTATATAACTCTTGAGGTTAATAGAAATGAACTACTAGTGCTAATAAAGTAACTTAAATACCTATTTAGTAGATATAAATATACTATCTTAGTAGGAGAACTTATTAGAGAACTAACTCTAGATTATAATATATTAGCTTTTATAGCAATATAGAGAGTATAAATAAAGAAGAATATATACCTCTTGATTCTTTAACTTTAAGTAGCTACTCTAGTATAAATTTAAGCCGCTTAGCTACTATTTCCTTTATAATAAAGAGCTGCTTTATAGCTTTCTATTTTTAGTATCCTAATATATTACACACACCGAATTTCACCTAATTGACACGTTAAAGTTCGACAGATATAGTTCCTGAAATAGCGGGCGAGTAGTAATATTGAAAGTCTCTCTTTGCGGGCGGTCTCTGTGGGCGGTTGGGGCTTACTGCTTATTATTATATCTGGAGGGTTTGAAGTGGTTAATCTGAGTGGTAAAGAAGGGGGTAAAAGAGAGGGTAAAGGGGGGAGGTTTTGAGGTGGGTGGTAGATTTATTTGAGGTAGTGAAGGTAGGAAGGTTAGCGAAGTAGTGGGTAGCGCTAGAAGAGGTTGAAATATACTAAATTAATGCGGTTATTAAAAAGGATTATATTATATTAGCGGTTTAGCGTTCTAGCGGAGGAATTATTTGTGAGAGTTGTTTTAATAGTTTTGAAGATGGCGGAGGATGCTAAAAGAGGGCAAAAAAAGGTAACTACCTAAGAGTAAAAGAGGTTTTAAAGTAATAACTTTGCTAGCGTAATGAGGTTATCGCGGGAGGGGACTGCGGGACTTATTGAATGGTGGGGGATTAGAAACTTCGCCCACAACGTTAATAAGAACTTTAGATACTACTTTAAAATAAGAGGCTGTAGTAATAAGTTAAGGAGACTTAGGATCATTAAGTCTTAAAGAGATCTCTACTAAAAAGAAGGTACTAAAAATAAATAGTATTGCGGGATAGGCTGCAGCTATTACTAAATAGTGGGGGATTAGAAACTTCACTTATAATACTGATAATAACTTTAAATAATACTTTAAAATGAGAGGCTAAAATAATAAGTCTCTGAGGAGGCTTAGGATCATTAAGTTTTAAACTATTATCTATTAGTATAGTATCTAAATAAAGAGGCTATAATCATAAGTTTTAAACTATTATCTATTAGTATAGTATCTAAATAAAGAGGCTATAATCATAAGTTAAAGACTTAGGATTATTGGGTTTTAGATATTATCTCTTCAGTAGTCTATTTAACCTTATTGATCTACGGTTATATAGTTTCTAAGTAGTATAATAGTAAAGCTAACTACTAATTAGTATTAGTCTCCCAAAGACTAATACTAGAAGGTAGGGATAAAATAGAACTTAAAAATAAAGAAATAATATTAATAATATCTGAGGAAAGAAGGTATCTAGAAGGGTGGCTAGCGAAAGAAGGAATGATATAGTAGACTAATGAGGTAGGTTACGTGACTGAGGTCATATAACTTACTACGTTAGGTGACTGAGGTCACATAACTACTGTGGTTAACGTTCCTGCCTGCTAGGCCACGGGCCCGACACTTAGGTCGGGTCCGGATAGGCGAATATCCCGATATATATATTAAGTAATAGATGCGCGCGTATATATATGTATGTAGGCTTATATAATTATAGCTTTCCTAGCTATGCGCGGGTGCTAACCTATGTAACTTTTCCTACTACTAGTTGGGCCCTTAGAGTAGTAAATCTGGGCGGAAGCCTAGATAGTTCTAACTAGGCGTAGCCTATTATAATAAGGAGTGTTAAGTATTACGCTCGCGCGCTCTATTAGGTAGGGGGCCTATAGCCTTATTATTAATAAGAGTAATAAGTAAATTAGGGTCATATTATTTTAGGTATTAAGAGGGAAGCTAATTTAGTATCTATTAAGCTAGCCTTACTAGGCGCTTAAGTAGCTAGTTCCAAAGTATATAAAATAGGTAGCTAAGCTATATTAAGTATATTTATAGCTATAGTAGTAGTAGAAGTCTCTAATTCTATTTCTAGTATATTATTAGGTTTAGGAGTTTACTTAGGAGCAAGCAGCTCTCTCTATATATTAGCTAGTAGGTCTTAAGGCTTTATAGTAGTAGTATGAGGCGCCTCTAAATAGAGGGAAGTAGCTAGTATAGAGGGCTAAATAGCTCTCTGGGGATATTTTCTATTATAAGGTAACTAGTAGCTTTATTATTATAATATAGCACTATAGTACTGGCAGCTCTGCGCAGCTCTGCTGCAGCCCTATATAGCTGTGGTAGCTTGCAGTATAGCTACCCCACTACTACTTTATGCCTTAACGCGTTCTCCCACAATTATCTCTCAACCTACTAACTACTATAACGTTATATATAGAGGCCGATTTCTGCGCATTTAGTAAAACATTATTGGCAAGTTGAAGTACTTGCGATAAACTTACTTAATTTAAGCGCGTTGCAATTACTATAGCCTTCTACTATAGCTAAAGTAAGGCCTCTATTGCTAATACGCTTAACTGCTCCCGTGTTACTATTACCTATACCCTCGAACGTTATGAAATACACTACACTTTTGATTAAGGAAGTTGCGAAGGCTGTCCCTCTATACTAACGCGTTAAGAGAAGTATATTCTAGTGCGCGCTACTAAATAGGATTATTATTATACCTCCTAGAGCCTTCTTATAGTTATATCTACTCTAGTCTCTCTTAGTACTATTAAGAAGACTCGCTCGTAAGTTCTCAGGTACAACGGTCTCCACCAAAATCTCTGCTAGAAACAGGTACCCACAATCTAGCTACTAGTCGGGACGGATTTCGGGTCAAATCGGCATACGCTCATCAGCATATACCTAGTTCAACACGCCCCCTCAGGTTAGTACCCAAAGGGTCCAAACTAGCTAAAATAGCTAAAATAGCTACTTTTGTAAATCTCAAATCCCCTACTTGTAGGCCCTTTTATATATAGCCCATTTGAGGGTATATCTATTGCTTTAAATTGCTCCTATTGTGCTTATTAAAACCTCCCAGTAGTTAGGAAAGAGTAACGCCATCTATAGAGCTATTTTAGCCTATTTAGCCTCTAATTCAGTACCCCTATTATCTATAAGAAGGTCGCTCTTATCTGCGAGGTTAAGTTAGCCAATGGAGATAGCGAAGACAGTAGCTAGCAGGGCCTTTATTATCCTATCTACTATTATTTCAGCTAATTAGATATAAATAACCTCTATATAGTTATTCTAAATCTCTTATTATAGCTAATAGTTATAGATATCTATATAGTATAACTTAGTCTATAGTTAAATAATCTCTTAGGTTACTAGCTATATTATTTAGCTATTATTGTATTAGATAACTACCTTGAGGCTATTATAAGTCTAGTTATAAGGCTAACTAACTGTATAGGAAGGCTCTCCTCTAGGAGAGAGGCTTATCCATAAGGTAGCTATTAGCTAACTTATAAATAGTCCTTCCTTCACAACCTATAAGAGGGCTAAAAGCTCTACTTCTATGGTTAAATTTATTACTATTTATTACTTATTAGCCCTCTAAGCAATTATCCCTCCAAATAGCTTCATTATAAAGGCTTAAGAGCTCTTTTAATCTATCAAGTTATCTGTGAAACTAGTACCTAAAGCTACCTCCAGCCCGTTAATATCCTTAACTCTATACTTAAGGCAGAGCTATTTTGACTTCATCAGGTATTATATAACTTAATTAGCCGCTTAGTAATACCTTAGGGTAGGGTTTCGTTGAATCTCATAAGATAACTAACTATAAAACCGATATTAGGTCTAATTATCACAGCAATATATAATAGCAATCCGAACTTTCATTAATATAGCTAAATCTCTTAAGGCATTACTTACCCTTTACATAGGAGTAACTCTTTAGCAGTTATTAGGGTATTATATTATAAACTAGCGGCCTTAATATAGTCCTTTAGCAGTTTTATTAACTTATTAATAAATACCAACTATTATAGCTACAGCCTCTTATTCAGACGATCTCAAAGGACTTTAATCCCTAGGAACTAATATAGGTCTTAACTACCCTCAAGATAATATTATTTCTATGGTTATTGAATCAGCAAGGTAGTATAACTACAACCTTCGGGGGGATATGCTATAATGTAGTTGTTAATATAGAAGAAGAATAAGACCTTACTATAGCGCTAATAGCAGGTTTTACTAGATATCTACTCAAGATTAAGGGTATTTAAACTCTTTCTAAGGTATTACTACTATAAAAGAGGGGATCTACAAAGCCCATATAGAGCCTTTAGCAGCTTGAGCACTCTTCTAGGCTCTTAATACCCTAGTAGCATCTCTATATATACCTCGTCATTAAGGTTAGTATATATAAAGGCATTAACAGCATTATATTAGATCAGATCTATATTAAATCAGTTTGCAATAGCGACAAGGGTCCTAAACAACATCCCAGCTAATATAGTAGGATAGATGTATAAAGGTCGTGAGGCTATTAATCACCTCTTACTATAAGTCTCACCTTAACTTTCAGAAGCTTACTATACCTATTCAGCTTATAGGTATATACCTAGTAGTATCTAAGGACCTTATAACTCTTCGCTACTTTTTATGATATAGTTAGCTAGAACTTGGATGTTTAGTAGCTCTAGAGATAACTCTCTTCAGCCTAAATAAACTTAGCCCTCATAGGGTAATTTTGCAGTTCAACATATAATAAGAGCAATTTTAGTATAAACTTATAGTAGGCATTTTGCTACTTTGGATTTATTCCTGAAGTTTTACTTCTAGGGCTGGGAATAGTAGCCTTATTGTAATATCCCAGGTAAGGTTATATAACCTACTCGCTAAAGAATGAATAGGTTAATTAGACCACGCTGAGGAGCTTTAACTATTATTAGTTTCATATATACAAGGCATACAATATATATTAGGTTTGCTTACATAATGTAAGTAAGATTTATTAGTGATATAGCTTAGGAAGACCGCTTTATATAAAGTCCTCGTGGTAACTCTAACCTTTAAATAAAAGTCTGAACTCAGGTTAGTATTATTAGAAACTACTGAGATACGTCCCCTCATATTGAGGTAAGTATAAATACCTTCCTTTAGTGCTTAGAAGAACGTTAATTCAGGAGACTATACGGCGGTTAGCAGCAGAGCAAATTTTACTTAAGAATAGCTATAAACTAGCTCTAGTGCAAACACTTCACTATCTTCACCTTTAGT
Organism: Colletotrichum euphorbiae; assembly: GCA_037178605.1. Classification (NCBI taxonomy): domain Eukaryota; kingdom Fungi; phylum Ascomycota; class Sordariomycetes; order Glomerellales; family Glomerellaceae; genus Colletotrichum; species Colletotrichum euphorbiae. The sequence goes on along the minus strand of JAXCEF010000444.1, from coordinate 7,934 downwards.
ATAATATAAGTTGTTATTTAGGTCTATAATAGCTTTAGAGTCGCTCTAAATAGTAGTTCTTAAGTTGAGGAGCGCAGTAAAGTAATTTTGGATCTCCTCTAGAGTTATATCTTTAAAGCTATTATAGCGAGTATCTATTTAACTATTGAAAATAGCCTCCTCATCAAAAAGCATATCTCATGTAGTAATAACCTCTCCTTTTAGAGGGTTCCAAATCCTATAGCTATTTGAGGTAGCATAACTAATAAGGTAGCTAATCCAGGCTTTTACAGCTGGTCGCTAGCAACAGCTTTAATAAAGTTAGGCGTCTAAAGTTATTACAAAAGCCTTGCTCCTATACGCCTAAAGATAAGTTAGATCAGATACTATAAAACCCTCTTTTAATATCTTATAAAGTATCTCATAAGGCGTCTTCTAGCCTTGCTGCTTTTATGGCATATAGTTATATAGGTAGGTAGCAGCTTTCATAATTTCGGGCCATAACATTATAGGTAGCGAGGCTGAGAGTTATAGCAAGCGGGCCTTTTACTTAATAATAGCCGCAATCCTTTCGGCGCCTCTATTTTAGGCCTGCATATTTAGAGCGGATAGCTCTATTTAAATACCCTTACTCTCAATACATACGACAACTCTTAGGTATTAAAGGATCTCATTATTAGCCTCAATAACCTAGACCTTAGTCTTACACTATATATTAATAGTTAATATAACTTTATTTACTACTTAGATAAGGGATTTACTTATTTAGTTAGCTAGGTAGAAGTCCCAGGCAAAGCCTAAGGCTCTATCTGCTATAATAGTAGCTAATATATACCCTCTATATCCCTTATTATAGGTATAGAAGTCAATAGCAATCCTTTCGCTAGGTTTTAACAATATCACTAACTCTCTCAGGGCTTAGCAGACCTATCATATTATCTTCGCTATAGCGCAAGATTCGCACTTAATAGTCTCAATAGGCTTATTATCGTTATTATGGATATAGACCCCTCACATAGCCTCGCGCATTCAATAAAGGGGTTCAGGGCTGCAATAGCCTATGTATTAGTGCTATAATAACATTAAACCTCAAAGGGATCTGCTGCGAAGGGCTAGACCCAAGTCTGTGCGACAAGGGGTGGCGTAATACTGTTTATTTGAAGCTGAAGAGGAAAAGGAAGAGTTTTCCGCTTTAGCAAGGTTACGCTAGGTTTGTGGGTGGCCACTAGGTGGGCCTCAAGTGGTGAATCTGGGCAGAAGCCCAGATAGTTCTAACTGGGCGTAGCCTGTAATATCATTCCCTCCCCCGGCCGGGTGGCTCTCTGGGCGTAGGCTGGGTCGCTGTTATTAGCTATAATTAGCCCATACTTTTCTTTATATCTACTAGCTGCCTTAGTTTCCTTAAAAGCCTCCGCTAGCTCCTAGGTGGGCTCTATATACCCTTCCCACTTGGCTAGTGCCTCGCGCTACTACCCTCTCCCTATAGCCTTCTATTATGCTATATAGATTTTCTCTACGCGCTATTTGAATTTCGTATTATCCGCGACAATTAGTGGTAGCTATAAATCTACCCTTAACTAGGCAAGTAGGGGGTCCTCTAGTACCCTCTAGAGGGGGTTAATATAGAGCCTTAGGTAGATATTCCTAGGGATATCTAGTTCTACTATATAGGAGCTTAGTATACTTATAACTATATACTTGTAGTATAGCTATAAGAGTTTCTTATTAAGCCTAGGGCTCTTATAGTTTATTATTAATAACTAGACCTTATTACTTACTTAGTACCTCTCTATAGGGGATCTTTACTTATTTATATTTTCTTTACTCTATTATTAAGCTACTACTCTACTAGCTTAAATAAAGCTTACTATATTCCTAAGCTTACTTATTAAGAAGGTAGCAACTATTTACTTTATAGTAGGTATATTAATTTCCTCTTCTATAACTAATATAGAGTTAGTATGGTATCTATGCTCCAGGAAGAATAGGGAGAGTCTAGTTATACTACTAACTCTATTTCTAAGCGCCAGTTAGGTATTAAGCGCCAGTTAGGTAGTGGGGAGTAACCTTCCCTAGTTATTCTAGGCTTATATTATATACGCCCGCAAAATAGCCTAGACTTCTTAATTCTATCTCTCTATCCTACTATCAGTCTGCAGGTAATATATTATACTTAGTAGCTAGGTTATTCCTATAAGGTAGTAGAACTTAGCCTAAAAGCAGCTTACCTAGTTAGTCCCCTAGTTACTAATAATACTATGCGGGAACCTATAGAAGTAGAAGTAGTAGGTTAGGAAGTATTTAGCGCAAGCCTCTACCTCTATAGTCTCTATCTGTTTAAGTACTATAGACTTATTAAGCTAGTCTACTATTACCTATAGGTAATAGCTATTAGTATTCCTTATAGGTAGTAGGTTTACAAAAAAGTCTATAGAGAGATTAGAGTATAGCTAGTTAGGTACTAGTAGGGGCTTAAGGAACCCTTTCTTTACTTACCTCTAGATATATATTCCTCTATATAAATTATAGTTCTATATAAACCTTTATATAGTTTGGGACTAACCTAGCTAGTAGAACTATTAGGTTTTATCTTAAGGGTGCTATTGTAACCTGGGTAGGTAGTTATACTTAAGTTATAGCTCTAATAGATAATCTTAGTGCGGAGTGCTCCTAAGGGGTTATTATTATTCTCTCTACTATGTACTTATAGCCTCCCCTAGAAAGTTAGCCTCCTGAGGTTAGGAATACTATATTTACTAAGCTAAACCTTTACTCTAATATTTAATAGGAAGCTATATAGCTAATAGGTAACTATATTATAGGCCGCTCTATAGGTAGTATTTTTCTTTACTATCTCCCGCTATAGTACTTATAGCTCTAGGTCCCTAGTAAAGACTATTATGTCTAGGTTATCTAGGATATTTAGGTAGTTAGCTAGCGTCTAGTTCCTCCTCACTAGGGGGCTACCTATAGGGTCTCCTTAGGGTTATATATAGTTAGGTATTAGCCATAGGACTCTTCCCTGCTTCTACTTGTTATTTCACCCCTAGGGCGTATTTTGCTCCTATTAAGAGAGAGTATTAGGGGCTACTACCTCCCTACGAGGGCAGTACTTAATATAGAAGTTATATTAAAATAACTCCTCTGCCTACCTACTCTAATATTCTATAAGGCGTTACTTTTTTATAAAGTATTCTAGCCCCTAGTAGTCTATTAGTACTTTAAAGGTAGGGATACTATATAGCTCTACTCTCTATATATAAAGATAAGATAGTACTACTAGTAGCTCCTTATTATATATAGGGTAGTTATACACTACTAGTAATAGCTTCCTTAAGTAAAATACTGCTGGGCGCTTAGTGCTCTCTAGGTCGGCTTAGGAGAGGACTCCTTTCAGAGTAAACCTAAAGCAATTAGTCTCCGCTACTATCTCATCCTCTAGGTTAAACTAGTAGAGGACTATTTAGGTGCTAAATAGCTACTTAAACTTCTTCAATACCTTATCTTAGTTCTTCCTCTAGTAGAATACTATATCTTTCTTAGTAAGCTATATTAGTAGCTTAATAATCTCCCTATAACTAGATATAAATATACTATAGTAGTTAGTAAACCTTAGGAAGCTCTAGACCTCTTTAGGTGAGGTGGGGGGTAGCTACTTAGTAATCGCCTAGAGCTTCTTGGGATTATAAGAGAGGCTCTTTCCTACTATTATGATAAACCCTATGTACTTAATCTTTTTAACTAAGAACTTATACTTTATAGAATTGAGGTTAAGTCTAGCTACTATTAGCTTCTAGAGAACCTCCTAGACCTTCTTCTTATAGTCCTCCTTTATTCTATTTAAATAGATTAGTATATTATCTATTTAGGCTATAATAAAATTATTTAAGAAGTCTTATAATATACTATTAATATATTATTAAAAGCTGGTGGGGGCGCTAGTAAGGCTAAAGGGGTATTGGGAAGAGCAGGAGCCCGGTGGGAACTGCAAAGATAGCAAACAACACAACACTACCTATAAAAGGATAGGAATAATAAAAGAAGGCTTAAAAGATGCGCGTAGCGATTCGCAGATCTAATCAGAAAGAATGGGAAGAATTGGGCTTGAAATAAAAGAGATATTATGGAAATCATATGTCGGATTATTAATGTATGAGCCTCTTGAGGCCGAAAAGACTATTTATGATGGTGATGATAATAACGTCCCTTTCTCCTCCCCGCATCTCAGTCTTCCGTTTTTAGACCCTATTAACAGTAGGCCTGCTAACTAAACAGCTAAGCTATCCTGTCCCATCCTAATCGTCCCCTCGAGACTCGCTGAAGGACCCCTACAGGGAGTCTCAACAACCAATTAAAAACAAAGGAAACAAAAGAAATGCCGCTATATAGAGCCTTATTAGCAGACTTATTTCACTATCTCCTTTGTGGTAGGCGGTCTTACTGCAAAATGGGGCTATTATTAGCTATCGCCTTCTGCCTTAGTTTATACCTTAATAACTACCTCTCCTTCTCTGGCTCCTCCTTATGTGCCTTATCCCATTCTAAGCCCTAATATACCTAAACCTATCCTCCCTATTGAGGCGGGTACGAGACGTTATAGTAATATACCCTCTTAGGCGTATTCTATTTGATCTAATCCCACGAATCTACTTATTATTATATATAGTCCTTATAATTATAATTATACTTATTTAAGGCTTTAAGTTAATTAGGATAGCTTAGTAGGTCTACTAATAAGGTCCTAGAAGGCCTTATAGGTCTTGGACTAGGGTTAGGGCTCTATAAATATTAATCTTCGGTTTAGTATCTAAGATAATTAAGCTCTCTATTAGATATTTCAGATAATAGCGAATTTAGTAACTATAGTAACGTAGATATAGGCCCTAGCGTAAGTATAGATAGGGGTGGACTATAATAACTAGAAGGAGGATCCTAAGTTAGAGAGAAGATAATATTACTATTACTACTAAAGGGAGGCTAACTATCTAAAGGGGTAGATATAATATGAAGTTAGGGGAAGAATAGTGATTTTTTAAAGTCTTCCTGGGAGATATTAATATCTCTTAATATTAGCCCACTTTTAATAAGTATATTGCAAAACTCTAAAGTAATAGTAGAGATATATTAATTAATTAATAGGATATTAGACTCTAGGAAAGCAGTAGGATCCCTCTAGACTATTTAGCTATACTAAAGCAATAGGAAGCCTACTTAATATATTAAAGTCTATATATAAAGCTATCTCATTATTATATAGAGTTAATAATATACTAGTTAGTTAAAGAGATTTATAGTTACTAATTAGGGGCTCCTAATACCTTATACCACTCTTTGAGGTTATTTATAGTATCTATAAACCTCTAGTTACTTTATAAGTCCCATACTATATCCTAGTAGTAGCTACAGCCCTATATCTAGTCTACTACAGTTAATGCCCAATATATATTACTGTAATTTAGGAATAAAATAACTATAGTGGCATTATAGATCTTATTTTTTAGGTCTAGGTATATAGCTTCTACTAAAGTCTTATTAGGGGTTTTACTTAGTACCTAGAGTGTTCTATAAGGAGGGATATAATACTTATAAGGGAAGCCTCTAATTACTATATATAGCAACCCTATAAGATCGCAACTATCTATATTTCATTCTAAGATTAAGGTCCCTTATGTATTATAGATATTAAACAAAAAGTTAGTATAATCTACTATAGTAATCTATAACTCTTTTCTATATTATACTACTAAATAATTTATAGACTCTTTATTACCTCTAATATACTAGAGCACTATACGAATAGGGTTATCTTTATTTAGTATAGGGTTAGGTCTAGATCTAGTATACTTAAAGTTAGCTATATTATTATAGTAGTCATAATAAACTTAATTATAAGGATAGGGCGTAAGATAAGGTAATATTATTAGTTTTATAGACCTAGGCATACTAATATATTATATTAAGTTAATTAGTTACTATTACTTATTTATCCTCAAAAACTACTTAATTATATCTCTTATTCCAGCGTTCTAAATAGTATTAAACTCTATTAATAGCCTTATCTCTTTAGTTTCTATAGCGTTATCTAGTTATTAGGTCTATAAGTCTCATACACTAGAGCCAGGAGAATTAATATCTATATTATTGGTTGCAGGGGGATTTTAATTTTTAAGGTAATAATTATACTTCTTTTCCTACTTTAATTTCATTTCTAGGCCCTTTTCTTTGAGGATACTATCCTTGAGTTTATAAGCTATATCTCAGTTAGGCCTATTTGCTTTAATTGATATCTAGTATCCAGGGGTCAGCTTTTTATTAATAAAAGTAGCTAATAATTAGTTGACCTAATTAATTTTTCTCGCTATTAGTAGTCCTTTTATTAGTACTAAAATCCCAGTCTGCGAGAATATCCTAACCTAATTAATAAGATATAAACCTAATATCTATAGTAGAGGGTCTATATATACAGTAGGCATGAGGTATAGTTATTATATAAAGACCTTAGAAATATTAGCTTTTAGCCTTATAAAAGGCTTATCATAATAAAGACTATTAACTATAATCTATCCTCCGCTCCTCCCCTTAACTACTAATTATTATAAACCTAGCTCCTCCCATCTCATAAGTTAATTAGTAGACCTAAAAAGATTACTACCCTTCTAGTAGTAGTAGCTAGGTAGATAAAAAGGATATCTACTATTTCTAACTTCAATTCTACCTCCACGCTATCTCAAAAGTCTCTATTATTAAAATCTTCCTCTATGCCTCTAATTACATAATATTAAAATAGCTAACTATATTTAACTTATCTAATAGTATAGTAAATAACTATAGTAATATTATTAAGCTGTATTAGAGCCTCATCCTCTAAAGCACTAATAGCATTAAATATTCTAGCTGCAATATACTGCATTTAGGAAGGAAGCACCTACTTATATAGTGCTTTTAAAGTGCTAGACAAGTGCTTAATAAGCGTATATCTTATTATAAGGTTAGAAGAATATATCTAGCTAATAATTAACTCTTTAGGAGGCAGGGGTATACCGCAATAAATTATTAGTAGCTAATATCTCATAGTTCCGCCCGGTCTAACGCCCAGGATATCTCTAATTATATCTACTTAAGTCCAAAATCAGCTTCCAGTAAGTATAATAAGCGTAGGATAGGTTAACTATCTAATATTAAGCAAAGAAAGGTTTGAGGTCTAAAGCTGCCAAATGCTAGTATCTAGTCTCTTATTATTATAAAGAATAACCTTCCCTATTATAAAATACTATATTTAGACTATAGCAGGAATAGGAATAACTAATTTATAGACCTAATATACTAAGATATAATTAAATTAATTAAAGGAAGGGGTTTAGAAGACTATAGTTAAAAGTTAAGTAGTTTTAGTAGGGGGGGGGCTTATGATATATTATAATATAGTATAATAAATATAATAGAAAAGAAAAGGATAGAGAGGGCTAGAGGGGTTAAAGGTGTAGTTTTATATCTATAAATAGGCTAAATGCCTAATATAAGCGAGTTAATGAGGTTTAAATAGAAAGAATAATTAACTCCTCCTCCCTTGCCTCTATCTAACAGACGTAAAGTAAATATAGGATAAAAAACCTCAATAGTAAATTAGTATAGTCTCTAAGTAGTAAGAATAAAGAAAAAAGTAGCGCTTAGTAGCTACTACTATAGTAATAAATAGTTATAAAACTAAATAAATAACCTCTTCTTCTTCTTAAATATCTTATCTCCTCCTATACTTACTACCTCTTATCTTCTTTAACTGTAACTAAATATCTTTATAATACTCTACTTAGGTCTATAAATTACCTCTTCAATTATATCTAACTATTATTTCGCTTTATCTAAGGTATAGAGACGTTAGAGCTAAGAACCTAGAGCGTAGTTTTTATTAGGAGATAATGAGGGCGAGACTAATTAGTGTTTCTAACGCCAGAAAT